>CAJNJA010005473.1:0-15377 GCA_905231915.1 Symbiodinium necroappetens
ATACATATATATATATACATACGTTTCTGTGTACTTGCAAGGTACATCTCCGCACCCTCCTCCAAGCAGACCACCAACCAAAAAAAAAAAAAATCACCCCTCCCCTTTGAAGGGCCAGCGGTCTCTGTGGGGGGGGGCTTCAGGCTTCAGGGGGGTCGGGACGGGGTGCGCAGCCGGTAGACCGCTCCAAGGCATCAAAGCCGGAGTCGCAGAAGTGCTGCCGTGCAAGGACTGCAGCTGCGCGGCGGCGGATGACAAAACGCCTTCACCGCGCAATGAGGAGGCGGTCAGCTGCGGCAGGCGCGCGGGCAAGGATGACGGGGAGGGTGTCGCGCCAGGACGCCCAGTGGGCTGCGTGGCGGTCGGTGTCGGCGCGACGCAGGCCGAGCCCGCCGAACCGTTGGGTAGTTGGGCGGCCCGGAGTGTATGCGCTCGGGGAAGAGTAAAACTGCCGAGCGAAGGAGGTGTAGCTCGCTCCGAGCGCGCAAGGCCCCGAGCATCGCGCCATGTGAAGCATGCATGATCGAACGCGCCAACGGCATTAACGGAGAGGATGGTGGCGTGTGAGCATGCTTCGGTGGCGGCGCGGAGCGGGCGACTGACAGCTTCGGTGCCGGCACGGGCTGAGGCCGCGATGTGGCATGCACGTTTCCTGGAACTGCGACGCAAAGTGTTTGGCGAGCACACGACCTTCAAGGCGCCGGAAAGCGTCACCAACGACGAGCGCGAACCCTGCCGTTGGGCTTGCGCAACGCAACCAAGCGGCCGAGCTTGCCCAAACCGGCCCCGTGCAGCACATCGTCAAGAAGGATGTGGGGGTGCTCATGGCATGGTGGCGCCGGAGGGCCCGGCAGCAGAGCCGCGTCGGGCAGTGCGCAAGCAGTCGAGGAGGGCTAGCTGTGGCAATGGGCATGTGCCGGAGTGCGTCCTCAGGGGGGTACCGTAGGCGACAGGCGGTGGCCTTTCGGGATCTCGGAGCTCGGCGAAGGTGTCGTTTCCGGGCGCAAGCGGTTCAGCCGTTAGGGCACGGGCCGCCGCGGAGAGCTCGTCTATTGTGGTGCTGGGGAGGCAGGCAACGATGATTGACAACATCTTCATCCGCCACCTGCGCCGCTCGAATTTGTTTTTGTCGGCTGTGCTCCAAGTTGCGGAAGCTGCGGAAGGGAGCGGGGGGCGGCACTCCGTTGTGTTCTGCCGCCAGGAAACAATCCCGACTCGGTACTAGGGCTCTTCGTTGCCCTGGGAAAAGGTGGCCGCGGGAGGATGTCCGGGACTCAAGCTTGCCCCGGCACTCTGTTCGCAGTCGGCTTGCGCCTCGCTGCGTCTTCCAACTGCAGTGCCCGGCGAGGTATGTGGCCGTCCATCTCGCTGCGCATGTCCCCCCGGCTCGGACCACGTGCTTGGTCCCGTCGCCGCAAGATTCCGCAAGCAATTGGCTGGATCATCGTCGTGGGGCGCGTTGCTACGGCACAGTCCAGCTGCACCACGCTAAGCACGGGCAGGCGCTCAATCATCCTTTGCAGTCACTTTGCGGAAACGCCCTCGCGAAACCACTTGTGCGGTAGCATCTCCAAAGCGCGCGCAGCGGAATTAAAAGTGGGGCATGTGGGTGCCTCGGACACGCCAGCGGCGGCCACTGCACCACGGTACGGTCGCGTGGTTTCATGCCTCGCCCAGCCACATCGACTTGAACACAAGGGTCTACTACTGTCGGCGCTGGAAGTGGTGCTCTCGGCAACTAGCAAGAAGCATGGCCATTGTTAAAAGTGTTGCTGGTGTACGTTCGGCAGACAGCGTGCGGGGAACTTCTCCTGCCACCTGGCATCTGCGAGGACCTCGCGTAGGTCAGCGAGCAGCGAGGCGGCCGAGCAGCGAGGCGGCATGCGCTCTCTGCAGCGCGTCCCAAGGGTCTATGGCAGTCGGGCTCGCTCGCGCGCAAAAAGCCAGAGCAAACGGGCCGCCTCAGCACGCTCAGAAGGAAAAGTGTTGCCTTCGCCGGGCGAGCATGTCCGACCGCCATCTCCAGTCGCAGCTCCTTATCATTGTTCTTTATTCGACCTACTAGACTGAACACGGCGACCACCCTCACGGCCTTCCAAGGCATCTACGAACCGAGAAGCTTTTGTTAATGCTACCTAGCAAACATCGCATCCCTTATGCTGCATATGCCGCACTGTCAGATGCAGGGCCATCCGTGGACAGAGTTACAGCTCTTCCAACTTTTGCTCCAGAGAGACCCCTGACTTGGACCGGTAAAGTCCGGTGCGTGTCTCTGGCTCATCGGACCACCGGGAACGTGCGAAGTCTAGTGCAGCTAGTCACTCTAGTCAGTCGCCAGAACAGCACGCAGTAAAACCTCGCAGCAGCAAATTTTCTCCATCTCGTGCTGGAAGCGAATGCAATTCCAGCTGGTTCACACAGCAGACGGCTGCGGCCGGCACGGCTCATAGCACTGACTGCACGACGACCATCCTTCTCGATGAGGCCCTGCAACGTCTCTGCTCGACCAGACTCGACCAGCATGATGTTGGCAACGTCATTTCTGCTGCATGCTTTGACGAGCGAACTTGTCAGCTTCCGCCAAGAGCCACCTCAGACAGGACCACTTGGGCAAGTGACGCTTTCGGAGAGTGCTGCCCCAAGCGCTCTGGAGCCCTGAGCGTAAGCCCTAAGCCCAAAGCCCTAAATCCTCAACCCTACGCCCTAGAAGCACCAGCTACCGCCCTTTCCCTCACTCCGCGCCTGACTCCGGCCTCGAGTCCCTGGCCCTGCAGCGCGCAGCAGGGGTGGACGTGGAAGGGCCGCTCGCTGAAGAGCCGCTCGAACTCGAAGAGCCGTGAGAGCTCCTCTGCAGAGTCGCCGGAACCGCCACACAACGAAACAGAGTCGCCGGAATGGCCACTGGGATTCTGGAACTACCGAGAGCCCGAAGAAAGACAGAAGGTCTCATTCAAGTTGCTCTTCACATCTTCGTGTCCTGGATGCTGAGTGCTTCCGGCTTGTCCTGCTTGTTGGCCAGGCACAGCAGCGGCACGCCCTTGAGCTTGTCGTGGTTGATCACTTCCACCAGTGTTGCCTTGGCCTCTTCAATCCGGATGGGATCGGCCGAGTCCACGATGAACATGACACCTGCGGCAGAGAGACACCATAAGAAGACGCATGGGCAAAGTGTGAAGAATGCGGGAGAAGCCTTGCACTTCGGAATAGTAGTTGTGCCACACCGACCGGAAAGAGGAATGTCCACCCAGGTCCCAGAACACGGCAATCACCTGACGAAAACAGAGCACACTTTGCAAACGCGGAGAGTTTCTTCTCCTTGAAGCTTTTGCTCTCGCCTTGTCGATCTGGATGCGCCCGATATTGAAGCCGATGGTTGGTGGAATCCTAACGCAAACAAACTGCGACGTCTCTTTTGAAAAACGGAGCAGACCACAGCGGACAACCACTTCAGCGGCCTCTCCGGCGGCATGCCTTTGAGCCCGAACAGCGACTTCAGCTTTTCTAATGTGGTGGTCTTGCCAGCGTTGTCGACACCAAGTAAAACCATGCGGCGCTCCTACGAGCGTCACAACAAGAGTCCTCCACGACATGATCCGTGCATGCGGCGCCGTCCTCCTTTTCCAGAAGCCATTGCCAAAGACCGCACAGAAGACTGAACATAAAGGAATGCCTCTGTCAGCAGCGTACCTTGCAATTCGTGCAAAAGTAAATGAACATTAGTATATATATATATATATCTGTGTGTGTATATATATATATTATATTATATATATATATATAACAAGTATTACCTACCTACATACATACAGACAGACAGACATACATACAGACACACAAGCATGCAGACATAAGACATACAGACATAATTACATTACGTTACATTATACATTACATTACATTCCATTACGTTGCATTGCATTACATTACATATATACATAGATACATAGATACATAGATACATAGATACATACATACATACATACATACATACATATGCGTGTAAGCATGTGTGTATGTGTATATATATATATAAGTGATATATATATATATGTGTATATATATATGTGTGTGTGTATACACATAAACTTGACATCATACCATCCACGTATGTCCTGCTGCACGTCTGTGAATGGCGCACCTTGTATGCATGTATGCATGTATGTATGTATGTATGTGTATGTAGGCTAGGTAAGTAGGTAGGTAGCTAGGTTAGCTTAGGTTAGGTTAGGTTAGGTGAGGTTAGGCTAGGCTAGGCTAGGTTAGGTTAGGTTAGGTTGGTAGGTAGGTATATTGGTAGGTAAGTAGGTAGGTTACTGTATGCAAGTATGTATGAATGCATGCATGTATGCATGTATGCATGTATGCATGCATGCAATACATGCATACATACATACATACATACATACATACATACACACACATCCATCCATGCATGCATGCATGCATGGATGCATGTATGTATGTATCTATGCATGTATGCAGGTATGCAGGTATGCATGTATGCATGCATGCATGCATGCATGGATGGATGGATGGATACGTTTGCTTTTTGCTGTCGTTACGGGCGCGTGCTTTTTTTTGCTGTCGTTGCAGGGCGCGCGTTTTTTTGCTGTCGTTGCGGGGGCTCGCATCTTTGTTTACTGTCGTACCCGGGGGCGGGGTTCACTCACTCACTGGCTTCCTGGGTTCGCGCACAGACAACAAAAACCAACATAAAGCAACTACAGCAAAAGAAACAAGCACAGGTTCCGATTGCAGCTACTGTGTCTCTTGACAAAGAGAAGCCTCAGCCTCATCCTGTCATTGTCAACACTCATTACCAGCACCACCACCGCCACGCCCTCCAGCACCATCATTATCAGCATAGCAGTCACTACACGGCAATGCACACTGGGCCTTGCGTTCCAGGCTTGGAATCTCGTGTTCGAAGGTATTGGGACCCGGGATTCCCAACACCGGCGATTGCGCCCGAAATCTGCATGGGTCCCCCGGTCCTTCTAAGAAGGTTCATGTGCAGAAAGGGAAGTGGTACGGGAGACTTGGTTTTGGCATCACCTCTGCTAACCGTCCGCAGGAAACATAAGCATGTGACACAGTAAGGAGCTGACCAGAAGAAGGCCCACCATGGCCATGACTAAGACCCTGACGCCCAGACCCTGAACCCGAGCACTCAGCTCCAAACCAGCGTGAGTCACGTGCTCGAGCCAAGATCGCCCGCGGCCTCTGAATCAGACATACAATGTGCACTACCAGGCACGACAAGGACTTGTTCCCCAACAGATCGCTGTTGGTGCCGTGCGCAATTGCGATAATTGCACTCCAATGGGCAGCAACGAGGACATAACCGAGCTTGAATGCAACTCAAGTAGTTCTCAGCAAGCCGTTTCTTTTCACGGAGGGTATTGTCACGGGCCGCTTCAACCGCGTGTGTCCGTCACAGCTGTCGAGTACATCATGTCACATTGCATAGCCTAGCCCTGACCTGTCCTGGATCAAGTCCAGCCTTACAAGTCCACCAAGCAGCCAGGTGACGCAGGCACGGAAGTGTGGCGCAGCCCGAATTCCGATCTAGACTTCTGCAGATTCGGTTGGTTCATCGTGACCGACTTCGGCGTCGCTTTGATTGAATACGCGTTTACCAGAGCTGTACCCATTCAGGCGATCGTCGAAGGCCCAAGTCACCAAGGCCCTGGAGCGCAATTTCTCAGGGTCAGCAGAGCTGGTCACCTTTCAGGCAGACATGGGAAGAGGCGTTATGATCCAGCACCTCAGTGCGTCAGCAGAACCAGCATTCCTTGGTCTCGTGAGACTGATACTTACACTGCACTGTACGTCGCTCAGGCCTCCTGCATCTCGGTGAGGCCCGATCATTGCAAGACCTGCTTCCCGCCCCCTGCAATAAAGCCACAACATCAAGAATCCAGAGAGAGTTAAAACATCTGGCAGCAACTGCAACTGCAAGATGGTCGAGAGCGAGCTCGGGAGACAGCATAATTGAGGAGAATGGCGCTGTTCAAGCCCCACAGACAAGTCATAAACAGTGTCGGAGACTTGTGAGAGAACACTACTTCATACGGCACTGCCTCAAAAGTCTGCCATGCGCTGCTCCACTGAGCCTTAGGACGCACAAGGTTTACAAAATGGACCTGAACGCCTTTCTGATTCGTACAGCGAACGAAGCTTCCCGTTCAATGGCTCCGGCGTCGCACGAGCTCCAGTCCCTGTCTGTCCAGCTCCTGGCAACTGACGAGAGCACAATGACCTTCGTTGCTTGCTTGAGCAATCACCGACACTTCCCGAGCATACAAGCCGAGCGCTGATGGTCGTCCTTCACGAGCGCCAGCACGGCGCAAAGGATGTTGTCTGTGCGGCTCGCACCGTTAGCGAGACGTGCTCCCTTGCCAGATGAGAGGCCAGGCAAAAAAACTCAAATTGAGGGCTGAGGACAGGCCCCGACAAGTCAGGCAGAACCGGCTTCAGGATCAAGGACCCAGAGACTCTTGAGGTGGTGATGTCAGCTGCGTTCTAACAGTTCTGAAGCAACTCTTGAGGTGAAAATCACCTAAGAAAGGCGAGGATCTCAAAAGCTCGGTTCTTCCAAGCACCGCTCACAAAGCTCCAAACAAATCGAGCTCTTGACTGTTGCCGCGCCTCCTCACGGTGTGGCAGGGCGGCCGGCGGACTCGGAGATGAAGGAAGCTTCCAATGAGTCGACGACTCTTAAATTGTTACGTGCTCAAACAAAGTGAACTTCCCCAACTTCGGTCAATAGTTCTGTGGAGTAGAAAGTCGACATCACATGACATCACGCTGCAGAGAGAGAGCGAGAGAGCGAGAGNNAGAGAGAGAGAGAGAGAGAGCAGTTTGAAGTTTCATCCTACGATGAAACGAAGAGAGGCAGCGCTACTGAGTTCGCAGAGAGGGCAGAAGCTGGCGGGCGTCTTCTCGATCCGAGTGCAGTATCTCTGTGTGTGTGTGTCTTGCTGCCCAACCCGTGATTCTGTTGTCACGCCTTTCCTCTGCTGACCCAGAATTGACAAGCCTGAAGGCAACATCAACTCCTCGACGGATAACATGACAACCCCATCAAATGCATTCAGACTGCAAGGAGGTGCGGGTGCCCGCTGGCTCAGCGCAGCACCCGTCGGCCCACGCATTTGCAGGTCGTCCTTGCCCTGCCAGCCGATGAGCGCTTCAAGATCTCCAAGCTTTGCAGAAACACTTCTGGGTCATGCATGCAGGTAGCACTTCAAGCCGCGTGTACCTGCGCGCGGGATCGTGGAGTCCTGCCGTTTCCTTTCGAGGTGTACAATACTCAGAAATGCTCCAAGGGCTCATGTCACCTCGTTTACGAGTCTATCCTGATCATTCACCGACTTGTATCGTCCACGTGGCCCCACATCAATACATCCTGTCGATCGCGGAACCACAGGTCCATTTCACCAGGAACTCCGCCAGGCGAAGCCCATTCCGACCCATAACAAAGAGCGAAATGTCGCCCAAATGTCCTGCCTATGTCGAAAGATCAATCAGGCCAAGTCGAGAAAATTCGATCACTTCGAGGCCACGGCCCGGTCCCTGAAGTCTTCGGCGAGGACCCCATCCGTTGACCCATGACTGTGATGAGGTGTAGATCTCTACTGCTTTAGGCCAAACCGCTGATACAGATCCTGGTCCAGAGCATGCTTGCTTCGGCAAGTTTCAAACAAGAAGTGCTCTCTCTACCCGAGCACCGGGAAGCCAGCCCGAAACCACAACCCAAAAAGTGTGGCTGCATTTGTCACGCTGCCTTCGAGAGGCGGTCGAGCTCCTCGACCAGGGTCGGCAAATGGCGACCCGATCTGCTTCAGGGCGTGGGCACAGGCTTCAGGAGTCCTATCTCTGCGTTCTGATTTCCAAAACTTACGACGCGGAGGACGGCTTCAAGCTTATGCGCAACAGAACCCGGCTCCGGAAGACTTCGAAAAATAAACCTTTGTAGCTTTGTGGCATCCACACCTCACTGTCTCGCCGAGCTTGCAAGCCTGCACGCTCCTGACCTGAAGCTTTGCAAGTCGCTACATGAAGAACGCGGTAACTGCTGGCCCAAATCTTCGCAAGCCGCCCTCGACCATGCAAACGTGGCAGTTTGCACAAGTACAAGCCTCGAAGATCCTCGAAGGGAGACTTTCATCAGTCGAACCGAGAGTGCTCATGGGGTCACTGCCTGCGCCACTCGGAACGGGCGACTCTGGAGGTATCCTGTCACAGACGTCTCACGAGACCGCAAGCTCAACCTAAACCTTTTAAAGAAGCCCTGAAATCATAACCTCTAAATCCTAATTCTCCAGAGCCCCGTGTTTTGCAGCAGTCCAGTCCTGGCTGCAGTGCCAGGATCGTGTGGCGAGTTCTTCCTGGCAAATGAGCATGCCTGTAAACGCCTCCGTGCGAGACCGTTCAAACACGAAATTCACAGCTATCCTGGGGCCATTAGCAAACTGCAAATTTCCATGTGCAAGATAGCCCCAGCCTCTTGCAGACTGCACCAATAGATTCCCAACATCTGCTTCGGCGCACGATGCACTCGATTGGGAGAGGCCCGAAAGATTGCATTCTGAAGGGCTCGAAGAGTTGAGAAAAATGACTATGCCGACGTGCGGAGAACTGCTGATGTCAAGAAACGAAGCAGATTTCTTCTGGCCCCAATAGACTAGCGGAGCTGGAGACTTTCGACCTCTTCAGAAAAAGGCTTCATCGCTTCGCGTTGGCTCATGGCCCCCGTCATTTGGGTGGCATGTTATTGGCTTCTGACTTCATGTGGCTGACATGGGCCCACTCGGATGCCCAACCAGCCTCTGCGGTGGCAGGCGTCGCTGCTCTATCAAGTCCTCCTGCGCATTGCACAGTTCTCGTCAAGCACTTGACCAGGCAAAGACGAAAGCGCAAATAGCACATAGCTTGTGAATGCGGGGCTTCACGTGGAAAACACCACAAAGAACACTGCTGACTTTGTCAAAAACCCACAAAAAACCGAAATCCGACAGCGCTTCAGTAGCTGAGCTCCGTCGGCAGAGTCTGCCGGGCTGGCGCCGAGCGATAAGCCGGACGCCGCTGCCCTGTTCACTATACTCTTCATGTTAGTAAGTTAGTACATGACGAGCTTTCGGCATTGCCAAGACTGCAGATGTTTGCCTCGTGTTGTGCAGGGTCAGTCTCAAGTGCCCACGACTTTGAGTTCGACTTCAGAAAGCTCTCTGGCGGCGAGTTGTGCTTGTACCTAAACTTTGGAACAATGCCAGCTTCTTTAGCTCGCATTTGCATCTGCTGACGCCTCGTATGTTTGGTGCCGTCGCAGACCCATTCAGCCCGAAATCGACCAGTTTCTAAGGCAGCAAACGACCCAGATGAACCGCCAATCTCTACAACCCTCCAGCCCTCGACGAGGCTCCATTCAAGTCAGAACTGACCACTTGGGATGGTGCTGAAATCCCTTGAAATCCCAGTGCACATCACCCCACCACCCGAAATCTGTAAGCTGGATAGTTGTCAGGTCAGCGAGACATCCGAGCACCAACAGCAAATCAGGCAGATGCTGAACAATTCCTACTTTACCAGGCTTTTCGAATGCCAGGGATCCATGCATTTCCCTGCCTGCAGCGGGCATCATGCCATTGTGCTCGGAGTCGTCCAGCCCGGGCTGCGACTGCGATTCCACTCGGGCGAACATGACAACGATGTAAGCGAGGCTGCAAAGGGGCAAGCGCGGACTGAACGAAAGAACGGAATAAGAGTAGATAACTAGATAACCCCTTCCTGCGCCTATATCCAAAACAGAGCTCAAATCCAAGCTTCCAGCGATTGCGCTCTCTCGCGGCGGAAGCGCACGCTCGTGCACCACAGAGCGCCTCAAGGTTCAGACAAAAAGTCACTGGGAACTTGGGCGGCAACTCGACACAAGGTTCGCCAACAAAAAACATTTTCAGGCGCATGCAACGTGACAATGCCACAGAACCGCACCTTGGTTCCATGGCTAGCGGCGGGCGTCGAGAAGGGGACTCCTGTGTGTACATCTCGGTGCTTACTTTGCGCATCTTTGCTCAACGACTAGACCACGAGAGGCAGCAAGAGAAAACGACGAAGAGAAGTAGAACAGACAGAGAGAGAGAGAGAGAGAGAGAGAGAGAGAGAGAAAGGGAGCCAAAGAGAGACCGAAAGAGGGTGAGAGAAACAGAGAGACAGAGAGAGAGGGGAAACAACACTGACAGAGAAGACGACGACTGCTGCTACTGCTGCTAGGGCTGCCGCTGCTCCTACTGCTACCGCTGCTGCTGCTGCTGCTGCTGCTGCTGCTGCTGGTGCTGGTGCTGGTGCTGCTGCTGCTGCTGCTGCTGCTGCTGCTACGACTGCTGCTGTTTTGGCTGCTGCTGCTTTTGCGAGGACGAACACGACTACGACGACTACTAGTACTCCTGCTTCTGCTCGTACTCTTATCGTACTACAACCACGGCTTCTGCAAGACGGATGACGACCACGACGACGACGACGACGACGACGACGACGCTGACGATGAAAGAGATGAGACGCATGCCGGAATAGTGTTTACAATCCTTGGCCTAGTCGGTATCATTCTCAAGACTACAACGGAAATCGGAACCATGCTTACGGAGGCTATCAACACAGTTACCATGTTAATCCTGCAATCAAAGCCAAAACAATGGTATTGATATGAAACTCACAATTAAAACCGTCCAAGGCCAGCGGGTCTGCTAGTCCTCCTGGGGACGTCGCAGAGCCTGCTTGCTAGGGAAATCGAGTGTTCCCAGCAAATGCGCATGTGAGATCATCGTGCTCCCGGCCTCTTGAGGCCTTTGCGCGGAAAAGGCTGGTAAGTCCCGCTCGTAGGAATCTTCGCTTTCGGACCGATTCTGGCGAAAGCCTTCAGTGCTGTGCAGTACAACTCAGTACTTTTGCCTGCAGCATCCTTTTGCAAGGTGCTCGCCTGCATCTGGCAGTGCTTCAACCTCTTCCTGGTACGGGAAGTCACCTGAGCACAGATGACGGAAGCAGGCTCCTCAACGAATTGTCTTTCGAAGACGTTGAGAACGGGCGCGCCTCCAGCATGAGCTCGATCCACTGGGTTGGTCTCTACCCCGCCAAAGTCGATCTGCCAGAGACCAAGGATGCAGTCGACTGTTCGCAAGGACTCCGCTCTAACTCAAAATAGACCGTGACTTCCCCACGAAGGTACCGTCTGAACCTTGCTGGATCTTAATGGCTCAATCACAACGGAGGGCATCGGACCATCTGCGCATCTCGCCGCTCCTCTTCTGTGACGTCCTGGAGTCGATCTGCTGCAAGTTCCAAATCAACTGAAGTCTTGCAAGCACTGGTGGTCAGAAAGTGCTAGCAGAGCACACGTTTCATGAAGCCCATGGAGACAAAACTCTGGCACAATGCCGAGGGGAATGCGAGTAAGACCATGGATGTAGAAAAGGAATGACAAGGACTCACGACTAACAGAAACGATGCTCCTCTGCGTCAATCTTTGTGAGGTTCGGAAGGTGATGCAAGATGTACTGCCTGTAGTACCTCCGTGAGGGTGTTCCGCAAGCAGGCAAGGAGACCAGCGATGTCAAGGGAGGCCGAGGAAAGCACGGCAGATCGGCACAAGGGTTGTCTGCCAGCCAGAGCACCTGTGACGAAGACAACTATGTCACCGGCAGACATTGAATTTCAATAGACCCCTTTCGAAACTAGAGATTATGACTAGGGGCAAAGGCATCCACGGTGCCTTCATGCGCCTCAGATGCCTGAGATACAGAATCTCTGACCTTGGCTTCTGCTCAAGGTTGTGTGTTTTCCCCTGTTTAGAGCATATCAACTACCGCTGCACTCTGCCCATGCAGCACTAACATGGTGAAGACGTTGCATTACAATACCTTGCAGGGAAGTTTGCACACGTCTTTTCACTTGGCCTCATGTTGTCAAGCCCTGCTCGGTTCCGGGTACTGACACGATATCCGCTCTTTGTTCAGGCAAAGACAGGTCCATGATCTCGTTCTTCCTCAGATACAGCCTCGGACACTCGAGCATGGATTCTTGAGGCTTGCAGCTGAAAGGTTGCTCGTGCAAGATATAAGCCTGCCCTGCACTGCACATAATTGTGGCAACACAGGTGACCTAGTATACGCTGACCCCGGCAAGCTGGGGGTGGACGGGGCTTTTCTAAACATTTCCCTTGAACACCGTAGCTGCCTTCTGTCTACAGTACCCACGGGCATCTGGAGCAGCCCAGTGTCCGGTCCCTTTCTCCTCTTCTCCTTACGTGCCCCAGGGCAATTAGAACAAAAAGAACTTAGGCTGAGTATTGATATTGGCATGCTGGCACCCAAGCTCTGCTGAAAGCTCCCATGCCCGGATTTCCGCCCCCCCCCCCCCTGCAGCGCCGAGCCCAGGGCTCCGAGAGCTTCGGGCAGTGCCTGTGAGGGCGCATCCAACAGCAGACTCTTTTCCGGGCTTCTTGTTACGGCAGCTTGTGAGGATGCTAGAATCGAATCGCTCCGAGTGGCTGAAGATCCATGAGTGTATTCACCTGGTTCACGCTGAGGCTCAGGACCTGCCAGGAGCCAACGGATGAGGTTTCGAAGTTTTGGAGGTTATTTAAATCCATGGGCCTCCAAGTTTGGCATGGACTGGATAACCTTGGCAAGCTGGAGAATGATGTCTTACAGTTGCAGCTACCACGCAGGTCACGAATGAGGAACTCTTCGTCCTATCCTTACCAAGGATCCGGTGTGCCATCGGACGTGAGAAGCGTCTGGTAACTGAGCTTCCGACAGAAATGTCCTGACACGTCAGGTGGATGGCCGACTTCCAAGCGAACGCACTCGGAACCGTGGCCTAGCTTGCGAAATCGGCCGTCCCTAACTGAACCCTGAACCCCAAACGACCTCCCAAGCCCCGGCCGGACTTTTGAGAAACCGGACCCCGAGTGCGCTACTGCATGTACGCATCTCCTGCAGGTCATTGCCCCACAGGTTCAAGTTCTTGATGAGGTCCTCAGGTCTGTTAGACGTTTGTAGAATCTTCGGGAAATCTATCGGGGTTACTCGGAAGGCTAAAGGTTTCAAGAACTTCAAGGTTCAGGCGTTTCATGTGCTTCGTCGCTGTCTTAAAAAACGAAAGCATGAGACTCCAGCAGACTCTCCGTCAGACGTACTAACTGGGCACAGGACCATGCGATTGCACTTCGTCCGCATGAAGACCATTTCCTGTCTTCCACTTAGTGTTGGAAGCTTGTTGCATCTTGCGACAACCGTTCACGGCAGAACGAGCAAGGACGCTGAGACACCACTCGGAGCTAAGCGGACCTTGTGGCGCTGTCGTGTGAACCGAGCTTCGGGATGAGTGTGCGGCCCCCAGGGCCCGCACCTTCTTGGCTTGTGGCGAAGCCCGATTTTGCCGCTGCCGGGCTTCACTCGGAGACGGACGCCCAATAACGAGACCGAGCTCTTACTTGGAAGGGTTGGTCGCGGCTTCCACCTTCTGCTTCATAAGAACAAGCCCGCCACAGTAGGGATTTGCGAAAGCAAGGCTTGACATCGTTGAAGAACGAACGACCGTCATACCTTCGCAGCAAACATGTGCGACAGCTGCTACATCGTTTCGCGAAGGTTTGTGGAATCGGCTTCAGAACGAATCTCGGAACTCCGGGGTGCTCGACGGCCCGTCTTTCCAGAGACCTCGCTACGGACCTCCACCTGTCAGAGAGAGACAGGGCCGGGCCTGAGTCAAGGCACGGCCACCGCCACCGTCCCCTGCGCACGGGTGAAGTATGGGTTTGCCTCTGGTCCGCGACATCGCGCAAAAGCCATACACCGAGTGCCGCACGTCTCGCATCCGGCCTTGCTAAGTGTCCAAACACAGCATGGCTTGTCTCTCGGATCCACGGACGCATAGGCCATAGGCCGACATGTGCTGGCATGCTCTGGCTGCGGATGGTTCTGGCTCTCCAACTTGCGTCATATCGGACATATCACTGCAGACCAGTCGCGGCATTCCCGGAAACGAGGCCGCAGCATGCACGAGGCTGCACAAGAACTACAGTTTCTGGTTTGCTTACAGTGTCTTGTGGAAGTGAATCGAGCAAAAGGGTGCTTCAGAGCTTTGGCCATGAGGGTGTACGGCCCAAGCTATATGAGAACTATGGCAGGATGTCGCACGCAGGTGCCTGGTGTATGACGATGAGACAGCTCCATGGCTGAAAGCCTGCTAATGGCATTGGCAGTTCAAGTTGGGGCAATGCCCATGAAGAATCCATTGCATGCATCAACATGGCCACATATGATGCCCTCTCCAGACCCTCGGTATGCAGCCCCCATTTTTCCTCCAGCGGTGGCACATGGAGGACGGATCACCGCCCAGACTGACTGGGCAAACAATCGAATGCTTCCTCGTTCGAGAATTCTTCTGTAGAACTCGTCAACGATTCCAGAACATGGAAGCACTATCAGCAGGGGGGTTTAAAAGAACGGAGCTTCTGCCTAGAGCAGCGCAGCTCAGTGGCAAGGGGCTCGGAAGCAGAAGTGGTAGCCCAAGCACTCATGAGGAGCAGGAAGTCCGAGACTCTTCAACATCGGACTCTTCCGGAAGAGGCAAGTGGAAGGAGTTGCTTCTCGGGGCGAACAAACCTGAGCTGAAGCATGCAAGCGCCCATGACATCTTCTGATAAGCACGGTGAGAGATGTCATGCACCTAGAAGGGAAGCCTCATGTACCGTGTTGCGCAAAATGAACCGTCTGTGTAGGACCCAAAGCCTGCCAGTTGCATCCAGGACACTCACAGCGAGCAAGGCCACGCAAAACAACCTCAGTCAGGCGGATGAAACAGACTCCAACAACCTGGCACGATGCTTCTCAAACTGTCAGGCACTTTGCGCCACCGGGATCTTCAACCTTGAAGCCTTTGGCATCGGAGCGCCAAGCAACCCACCCGAGATGATCCACACTATCTTCGGGTGGCCGCTCTGTACGAGCTGTCCAAGGATCAATGTTTGACCTTCCAGGGACTACAGCATCTGTTGCTGTCTGTGCCATGTGCCTTTCTGAGGGTGACCGGGTGCACGTGCAGGGTCGTCAGAAAACAGCCGGGCGCTCGTGATTGTCACAATAATCATGAACAGTGATAACACTGCCTACAATCATCATTTTGTCTATCATTAAGGCATATGTGATTATGATGATTATAACGATTATGTATATAAATCTCCGCCGAGGCCACCGGCCCAGGCGTCTTGGGGGTTAGCTCAAGTACCCTCCGCCTAATCCTCCTTTTTGTGGTTGGCACCACGTCCATTTTCCACCCCCCCGCTTCGCCTGATTTTACCTCACTTGTCGGCC
>CAJNJA010005474.1:1905-14111 GCA_905231915.1 Symbiodinium necroappetens
GGGTTTGGGGTATCCTAAACCCTAAAACCCATGCACTGCGCAAGGAAGGCGCAGAGCCTGAGATCTCCTCCGCTTTCTAATCCAAGTATCCCTTCCAGGGGCTGTGATCCTTCCCGAAACTAACCCGATACTGATGACGATATAAGTCCTGCATTACCTTAAGGACCCTAAACTCTGGGAATTATGGGATATTCCTTGTTATGGGTAATGCAGGATTTATATCATCAACCGTATCATGACGACGACAGGAAACCTTACACCTCAGCCCTAAACTGAATACCTCTTGATTAAGAAATATAGAGTTCGCATGAAGCAGGGAACCTTGATTCTAATTTCTTTTCTGATTTGAGGTCGTATTTAGTATTTAGCTTCTACACTCATGAAAAGTGACACACCGGGGAACCTACACATCCTCAGCCCTGCATCCTAACCCCTGACACCCTGAACTCAAATGGTCTCTTAGGGTTTAGGGTTCAGGGTTTAGGGTTTCATCCTGCCTGGATAGAGGCCCTCGATGGTGAAGCTGAGGACAACATCCAGCTCCTACCCCAGGCAGTTGGGATCCGAGGCTCTAAGAATCCCCATCCCCAGCACCGGGTTTAGGGATTTTCCGGGGGGGGCTGGGGGGTTTTTCCTGCGTTTGGCTTGCGCGTTTCGCACCGGACTTCCGCATGCGTGAGAGAGAGAGAGAGAGAGAGAGAGAGAGAGAGAGAGAGAGAGACAGTGAGAGATTAGGGCTCGGGTAGAAACCCAAACCACCAGCACCTAGATCCTGCCTGGAGGCAGACTACTGCCTACCCTCTAAAGCCACGCCCAAAGGGCCTTCGGGATTCAGGATTATACCATATTTCCGCAAAGGTCCTGGGGATTGTTTGTGTAGACTCCTTCAACCCCAATCTGCTCTCAGCGCCCCAGTCGGTACATCGCAAGAACCTGTGCAGCTGCTTGCCTGGATGAGGTCGTTCGTGGAGTTGTGAGACAAGCCTTCATGCCACAAGCAACTCAAAGGGGCTGCAGAAAAAATCCAGAGGTGAAAGCTATCAGAGGTGTGCAGGACATGATAAACGAAGCTTCCACGGCCCCCTGACCTGCATTCTACCACCAAACCCTGAACCCTGATTCCCTCAAGCTGTGCCTGAGCCCAAGTCACAAATCTCTCCCTACACTTTAGGGAAGGAGTGAGAGTTCAACAGCCTTCGGATCAGATGACATATTGCGTTGTGTCTGTCTTACTTCTTTCTGATTCGGGAAAGGTGATGTTGGTCAGCGCAGAGTCTTGGGCGAATGCCATGCGAGGGTTCGAACGGTTAGAAGAACATTCTGCATGTACTGACACGACGGCCGAACAAGACAAACAAACCCTAAACCCTAAACAAAACAAACAGCATCGGCCATGGCACATCTCAGGTCGCTGGTGGGTGACAAGACTGCTGTCCTGAGTGACTTGGGGTGTGTTTTCGGATTCAGATCTTTTTGGGCTGAACGCTTGGGACTCCGTTGGGGAGTTATATGAAGTCGTCGATGCCTGCTGCAAGGCAGGGAGATGAAGTTGCTGAACATTTGATCAAGACATTTCGCTGCTGCAACCGGTAGACTTGCAGTATCTGCCCACGAGAGCCCTAAAACTCTAACCATGGCAATGGTGAGGCGACAGCATCCAAGGAGACATACTGTTGATGATATGAATCCTGCATTACCTTAAGGACCCTAACTATGGGAATTATGGTATATTCCTTGTTATGGGTAATGCAGGACTCATATCATCAACCGTACCTCTGAAAAGAAAGTCTGAGCTTCATGGATATCACGAGACACGGGTACCAATGAGGTTTAGGGTTTAGGGATTTGCAGTCCAGGCCGAACGACCACTGTCCGTTGCATCCAGTCATATGTTGAAAGCCTGAGCCTGTATCGGTCTGTGCATATATATATATACATATATATATATATACATATACTACCGACCCACCTGACACTAACCAACCGACCAACCAGCCGGTCAGCCTGGCAGCCAGCCGACCAACCAAGCAACTCACGAACTAATTACAATTACCTATAAAACTAACCGACCAAGAAACCAAACAACCAACCAATCAAACAACCAACCAACTACCTGACTACCGACATGCCCGGCTAGCTCGTTACCTCTTTCTACCTACGTATATATCTATCGATCTGTCTATCTCATCTATCTAGCCTATCTAACATATCTAGTCTATGTATTTTGTCCTTTCAACACTAACCTAATCTAGTCAGGTAATCTAGTCTAACCGCACCTAACCGAAACTAATTTAACTTCATCTTTTCTCGTATTCACCTATCGGTCGGTCTATCTATCTACCTAGGTAACTCTGGGAAATGCACAATTAAGAGTGCCTGTGTGTATGCATGCATGTATGGTTGTATGCATGCACGCACATATATACATACATACATACATACATACATACATACATACATACATACGTACGTACATACATACATACATACATACATACATACATATATATACACACACACACCGTGCCTAAGCCTTTGTCCGCTGAAGCCACTGGGTCTGAATCTTCATATTGCGCGCCCTTTACAACCAACAAACCTGCACACCCCAAGACAAGAAACCAAATGTCGCTAACCTTTGCTTAAAGCCCAAACCAGCCCAGAAACTTCATGTGGACAACATACACCAAAAGCCTAAAACTGTACAATCCTAATACCTGGAAAATTGAAGGCGCAGGAGCTGGGCTTTCTCTGCGCAGACTGCAGGGTCCTTCGGTGAGGCCGTGCAATTCATCTGAGTCCTGTCTCGGTGACTTCGTGGCCTTTATTGGGTACGGGGTTTCGGTTATTGAGGGTTTAGGGTTTCGGGAATTTTGGGCGGCGGGGTTGAAAGTTGAAGCACCCTGTGGGACTACGGAGTACTATGTGCCTAGCATATTAGGGGACTGATAACCCCACTTATAACTACCCCTAAACCCTAAATCCTAAAAACCCTATAGAACCCTTTAAAGGAACCCTTAAAGGAACCCTACGTAACCCCACTTATAACTACGCATGAACCTCCAAGTAGGGATGCAGAATGGAGACCCATCCTTGTATCGGATCAGACGGCCACTCTGCAGGGGCTTAGGGGTTTAGGGTGTAGGGTATAGGTGTTCAGGGATTTAGGGGTTTAGGGTTTAGGGGTTTAGGGTTTAGGGTAAGATAGTAGCTACTTCGTAGCTATTTGGGCCCCAAAAGTACATACTATACTGGTACTTGGACCCTTTGGGCTGCAGCATCAATGCCATTGTGGGCTCGACTTGCCCTACTTGGGGGATCAGGGGAGATATATAGTAGGTAAGGTTCCAAATGCCATAACCGACCGGGGTTATCGGTATATTTATCAAGTACCATAATTGGGGCTGTCGGTATTGGTAACATTCGGTAGTTATCTTTAACCGAAATCCGTTGCCATGATCCGCCTGAAGATGTCACGCCACCAAGTTAACCCTACGGTTGATGATATAAATCCGGCATTACCTTAAGAACCCTAAACTATGGGAATTATGGCATATTCCTGATAATGGGTAATGCAGGATTTTTATCATCAATCGTAGCAGCCCTCCCTGCCCAAGCAATCAGAAGGCCTCTTGTCCCAAAGGATGTTATACCTGCAGGAAATGGGAGTTCAAGCACACAAAGGCCCCTTCATAGACCGTAGAGGAAGTTGTAGTTGTAGAGTTGCAGAGACGGCTTACAAGTCGAAATTTTGGGAGGTGGGTCGGGAATTGCAAGTGTTAGTCAACTGTTAGTCAGAGAAAGTGCAGGCGCAAATGCAAAGTCGAGTGGCGTAGGGGAGTGATGAGAGCTGAACTCCGAAACAGCGGAGATGAAAAGTGCAGGACACCCACAAAGTCGAATGTGTGCAGATGGATGGCAACTACAAGGCAACCCGCACAACCGAAGCAGAGTAGCCAAAAGAGCAAAGACGGAACTACGAAATCGAATGGGGCAGAGGCGGAATGGCAGCGACAATTGCAAAGAGCAAGCTCCTGGAGGCAGAGTTAGACATTGAAGTGTGGAAGCAAAAGTGCGGAGACAGATGCCACAAGTTGGCAGGAAGGAACGCAATAAGTGCAAAGACAAGTTTGATTGGATCTTGTCGTGTTGCTTCTTGCCATCAACCACTAGCCTTCGATGGCAAGAAGCGTTAGGTCGTCTTGCTCCTTGGTTTTGTTGGTGCTATGGGGCAAGGCCAAAGCAGAGCCAAGGACAAGTGTGCATACAAAGACGAAGGCAAGCAGGAGCAAGAAAGGATCAGGAAAAACCCAGGGGTTTAGGGTTTAGGGGCAAAGCCTCCCGGTCTCGGGCATCAACGTTAGCCAGGCCGTAAAACCCCGCAGACACCCAAACCAAAGCCAGCCCCTCGACGCCCTGGACCCTGCTGCAAACACTCTGCACTCAAATTAATATACAAGGGTCGGCATCTGAATAATTAGTAATAGCCTAGCCACCTCAAGTCCTTAGAATAGCATAATCTCCCCCAAACCACTGTTCTAATGATCAGGCCCCTGGAATATGCCCTGGACATCCTCTGCACCTCAACCCCAAACCCTAAACCCTAAACCCTAAATCCTAAACCCTAAACCCTAAACCCTAAATCCTAAACCCTAAACCCTCAACCCTAAACCCTATAACGAAGCCCAAGATTCCTTCAGCACAGCCTTCTGGCCTAACCCCCTTCGTCCGCGAGCCCCTCTCAACTCTCGCCGCCGCCCCGAAGCGCGAAACCTTCCCATGCTTGAATCAGGAACACTGCCTCTGAGCACTTGGTTGCTTTCCAAGATAACCCTAAACCCTAAACCCCTAAACCCTAAATCCTAAACCCTAAAAAGAGCCCTAAACGTGAAGCTCCACACTTCAGGAACTCCCTACCTAAGCACCCTGTGTCATCGCTGCCAACGAAGATGCTGCACAGACGTCGAGGTGATGGCCGAATCCTTGGCGAGGTCTGCTCATGCCCTCTTTTCTTGGTGAAAGAAGGATTTGTAGTGTCGAGGGTTTAGGAGTACTAGGCTTGGCTGGGCCGCTTCAATGTTTCTGGTTTTGGAAGTGGGTTTAGGGTTTATAGGGTTTAGGGTTTAGGGCGTGCAGAAGCCAAGTAACATGCTGCTGGTTTTTGATGAGGGTTGGTTCACGCTGCGAAGTCTGCATAGCTTGTTGCAGCCTGATGCCTATAACCCTATAACCCTATAACCCTACACCCTAAACCCAGAACCCTAAAACCCTAAAGCCCTAAACCCTAAATCCCTAAACCCCTAAAACCTCAACCCGCCCGAAAAACCCGAAACCCTGAGACCCACACCCTAAGTCCCCAAAGCCCTACCCATAGGCTCCTAAGTAGTTCCTTTTTATGGTTCATATTTAGAATCCTATAAGGTAATCCCCAAAAGGAACTACTTTTAGGGTTTAAGGTTTAGGCTTTAGCGTTTAGGCTTTAGGGTTTATAGGTTTTAGGGTTTAGGCATCAGGGTTTAGGGTTTAGGCTTTAGGGTTCAGGGTTTAGGCATCAGGGTTTAGGGATGTTTAGGGTTTAGGGTTTAGCAACCAGCGCCCGAAACGTCACCGCTGGTCGATCGGATAGTTGACTCGAGGCTCTTATGATGCATAGACAGTTACACGTTTTAAGGTCGAGGGCTATAGTGGAATCGTTAGCACGACAGACCCACATACAGTAGACACGTATACACTTTGGCGCTAGAGGTGTTCCTCTCTACGTGCTTTAGGTCCCAAGTTTCGTGCGGACCCTGATAAGGCCGTACCATACTCTCATCCACACCCCTATAAACCCTAAACCCTAAACAAGCCCCCTAAACCCTAAAGCCTAAACCGAGCCCCCAAGCAAGTGCAACGTCACCCGAACCCCAACGTCTCCGGTTCAGGGCTCTCGGGCTCTTGTGGTCCAAAGCTGGGTTTAGGGTATTGGGTTTGGGGTCCAGGGTTTGGGGTCTATAGGGGTTTAGAGTCTATAGGTGTTTAGGGTTTAGGGTCTTTCGGGGTTCAGGGTTTATAGAGTGTGTGCAGATAACGAACCTTGAGCGGCCAGTCGCAAATTGAGTTGTTGCCGCAAACACAAAGCCCCAATCCCTGATCCCTGAACCCTACGCGGAAAACCAATTCCAGCATGGCGTCGTTGCGCGTGATGTAGGACAGGGCCGGCGGAATCTCGATATATGTAAAGTTGTACCAGAACGCGACGAGTTCCTAAATGTGGGTGTACGGTTTATTCCTATGCTCCGTCTGGAGTTTCGAGGTTTAGGGCTGCATCGGTGGCAGTGTTTAAGCTTGACTTCTTTTGACTTTGATGCGGCTTCATATCCAGCATTTCCCAAATGGAGCGGGTTTAGTTGGTGCAAGTGCGGGAAGAGTTGATAAACGAATGATATCAGCTGTGTCAACTGACGTCGGCAACGCGAAGCACTCGGAGTTGCTGGTTGTGCTTGTTTGTGCCAGGGTCGGTCTACTACGATATGGTGACTGTGGGCCGGGGTACCATTAGTCCCAGAATTTGCAAGAAAGGGCGGCTCCATCCAAACCCCCAAACCCTAGCTACGCAAGCCTCAAATCCGAAACTTTCGGGACCATGAGACGCCAATTCTGATAGAGCATGTATGAAACCTACCTCGAACAGCTGCGAGTGGAACTCTCTGAAATCCCTAAACCCTAAACCCAAAACCCTAAACCGTCCAGGAAGAATTGCCGGGTCTTTGGAAGCTGACTTCGGAGAGTGGGATTTTTGGTGGTGGGGGCGGTGCTTCGCTGCGCTGGCGATAGAAACCGACGCAAAGTTCGCGAGTTCGGGGGTGTCGGCTTTGGGGCAACAAGCTTTGCAGGGTAGTGGCTGTAGGGTCGTGCATCAAGAGTATCCCGAAGTCCGCCAGTAAGATTTATCGTTGCGAGCTGACAGGCACGTCTTGCACAGAATGCTCGGGTTTAGGGCTCATGCTTGGAACTTGGAACCTTCGGCTTCGAAGTCGGGTCCGTGAGATGGGTTATGGTTCTTACAGGAATATGGGGGTTTCCGCAAACAGGGGACCCTAATATAGTACCCCAAATAGTAGGATCCTTTTTGTAAAGACCCCAAAATAAGGTACCCCCTTCTTTTCGGAAACTCCCATATATTGGATACCAAGTACATCCTTTTCAAGTCTACAGAACCTCCGAGTGAGTAGGCCCAAGGCTTTTCCCAAGCTTGCAGGCCGAGGGCTCACATGCACAGCGCATCTTTCTATTTCATTTCTGTTAGAAGAGATACATTCTGTAACCATATATGTAAGAAGCCCTGAACACCAAAAGCTCCTAAGGGCGAAGGAACATTACGATTAAAAACTCTAAACCCTAAGGCAGAAGGCCTTGATTGTGCCAGTGGTGTCCGGGAGGATGCTCGCTTGCTCGAAGGAGATGTTGTAGGTGCAACTCCCTGTCAAGCTTCAGGGTTTAGGGTTTAAGGGTTAAGGGTTTAGGATTGAGGGTTTGTGGGTTCATGGGTTTAGGGTTTGAGGGTTTAGGGTTTTAGGGTTTAGGATTTGTAGGGCTTAATAAACCTAACTAAACCCTGAACTCTTTCGAAGAAGGATGCAAAGTGGGGAACAAGGCTGGCGACTGTAGGGCTTGGTATACAGCCTGCGGAACTCAAACCAACGCAAGCGTTCTGTTGGCTGCTGTGGTGTAACAGTCGTCTTCTCAAAAGGAATATGCGGCCTGGCCAACGACAAAGATAGGAGTTTGGGTTTAGGGAATTTGGAGCACAAATGATCAGAGTATGAGGTCGAACATGAGGCAGGCAGAAAATGGAAGGCAACCCAAGGCTGAGTATGGTGGTACTAGGATGTATGGGATCGAACATATGAGAAAAACCCAAAAACCGCTAACGAGTTTAATGAATACAATGACCAACTTGTGCCAGCTCTGATGGTTCTGGAAGCTTCAAGTTTCTCGGCAGGCCGAACCACCTGCTTGGCTGCTGATTCCATGATCGAAGGCAAGTAATGTAGGGGCCTCAGTCAGAATAGGGCTTTCGGGGACAATATTATGCTGTAATTATAATAAAAGGAACCTCCCAACATACCCTAACCCCCCAGGTACCTACTATATAGGGTACTAGAGCCCCTAGGGCCCTATATAGTAGGTACCTGGAGGGTTAGGGATAGTATAGGTTACTGTTCAGACCCACATATTACAAATAGCGGTCTTCCAACCCTCAGGCCCTCGAGCCTTCTCTAAGACTAATCGGTTCACTTCCCCGTCAAAATATTTACACACAGCGAATGAGTATCCTGAACCCAAATACGCAATAACACCAGGACTAAGCCTCAGACGTCCTCAAATCAAACGGCAAACGCCGCAAGCAAAACCTACGCCCTGAACAAGCTGGCAACGTATGCCCGTCGTCCTCAGCTAACTTTCAGCCCTACCACACTTGAAACGGAAGCCTCTAGCAGTGCCTGGGCAAGTTTTTGCCAGTGATGCTCGAAAAGCTTCGGATCTTGTGCACTGCTTTGATGCTGTCGTGATGAAGCGGAGCCCACATCGGCCGGTTGAGGGTGTAGGGTTTCCCTGAGACTGGCAAGCAGGTATTCCGCACAGTAGACTTTCGGTGCACTAGAGTCCATGATGTGTGCCCTGACAACTCCTGCAGACAACTCCTGCATGCTCTGCTCAAGATTGCAACGCTTCGGCGGCCGGAAACAGATATGGACTCACGACAGCAGAAAACCGGCGGTGGTTTCCAGCCTTGGGCACATGAGCAACCAGCATGCGCTGTGTCACGCATCCGGACTGGCAAGATCGCATGCACGTGGAAAACAAAGACAACACGGTCATCAGACTCTGGCATAATTGATTGTGCCTGCCAAGAATTATTGTGCCTGCTACGCTGAGATTCAACAACACAAACAAAATCTCATGACTATGAGGGCAAGCTTTACGAAATCCTATTCACTAGTTTACAAGACATAGCACCGGACGGGACCTCAGGTTAGGCATGCTCGTCACCACGTCATCTGGCGGACATCAGAGCAATAATCCCGACCAGATTTCAAAAACAGAAACGCAAGCGACAAAAGCAAATACAACAACAAGGTTTTCATTACTAGCAAGATACTGGTGAGAATTTTCTTGATAGCAGTATTAATGACAAAGAAAAGGAAACATCATAATAGTATTGATGGAAAGAATAAAACT
The DNA here is from genome assembly GCA_905231915.1 of Symbiodinium necroappetens. Lineage (NCBI taxonomy): Eukaryota > Dinophyceae > Suessiales > Symbiodiniaceae > Symbiodinium > Symbiodinium necroappetens. The sequence goes on from CAJNJA010005474.1 coordinate 11,128, forward strand.
CGAGTAGTAGCAGTAGTCGTCGTCGTCGTCGTCGTCGTCGTCCTCGTCGTCGTCGTCGTAGTAGTAGTAGTAGTAGTAGACTTAGTAGTAGACTTAGTAGTAGACTTACTAGTAGACTTAGTAGTAGACCTAGTAGTAGACTTAGTAGTAGTAGTAGTAGTGGAGGTGGTGGTGGTGGTAGTAGTAGCAAGAATAATACAATTGCCGGTAGCAGAACAACGGTAGTAATCACTTTCATGCTGCAAGAAACACTCATATTCATAACACTCGGAACATTAATCATGATAGTAGCACTCTTAATAGCAATAAGCACAATAGTAGGGTTCATAGATTAATAATTGTATCTACGGCAAGTTTTGATAACATCTCTCGCAGCGTCGCACAGAGGTGTCAAACTCGTAATGCGAATATGCATAGCCACACAAAACAGGCTCGTGATGAGTGATATACGTACCGGGTATTGCAGCAACGATTCGATGAGCAGTAGTAATGTATAGCCATAAACATACTTATAGTTACAACTGTAGTCATACAGTTGATGCTAGTAATAGTACTAACCATAGCAGTCATAATTGTAAAGATAACGACAAGACATGCAACATGATAGCCATGTTGCTGAGCTACTACGAACTAAGAATCTCACATAATAATAACAACACAAAACACGATATCTCAACCGTCTCAACCTGAACTCTTTACTTCATCACAAGCTCACAGTGGCAAAGTATCTTGAAGTAACGGTTGCCAGTGAGCCCGATGGCCGGCCGGCGTCCCTTGTACGAACGGTACGGCGAGACTCCAAAATCTCTTGATCAAGCTGAATATCCTAAATTCTAGAGCAATTGCAACCCTGAGTGAGATTTAGGGTGTATTCCTGTTGAAGAGGTTTCGGCGCCCTGCACCCCAACAAGTGAAGGGACCTTGGGCCCCAGAAGGTGTCAGACCTCAGTGCCAGGAAAAAAACCTAGAGGGGTCCCCGTTTGTGTACCATGTACGTACTCTATACTTCTGCTTTAGAAGGATTCCTGCAGAACCATAGATGCTTTCAGGCCGAAGCATACACTGGGCCCCTAACCACAAAGGTCCCCAACCATTGACCCTCAAAGGCCTGGCTGTGGGCGTTGACACTGAGGATTTTGCGATTGTGCGACCGGCTTGAGGCAGAAGTGCAGCTCGGATATCAGTCTTGGGAACATCAAGGGTTTGGGGTTTATAGGGTTTCGGGTTTAGGGGTTTAGGGGTTTAGGGGTTCAGGGTTTAGGGTTTAGGGTTTGGGGGTTTAGGAGTTTAGGGTTTAGGGAGTCTTGGGAACATCAACTGGCTTCACGGGCCTATGCCGTCATGGAGGAAGGCCCCCAAACAGCTTTGCAGCTGCGCCCACACCTCCCTGGTCCTAACTACATCTGTACTGATCTATACATAGGCTCCTGGCGATACGTCATCTTCGAAGCGCTCATTGAGTCATGAGTGATGCTTACCCGGGGCAGTTTTGGGTTCCCACGGCCCGAGTCTCAGTTGACTCCTTTCCTGTTTTTCCCACAGCCTGAAGCCAGGTTTAGGGGTTTTTAAGGTTTCCAGAGCCAGGTTTTGGGGTTTTGGGTTTCTAGACCTGAGCTCCAGAATCCCAGAGTCGTAGAGCTCGTAATTCTGAAGCCAGGTTTAGGGGTTTTGTGTGTTTCTAGGCCGACGCTCAAGAATCCAAGAGTCCTAGAGCCCGTAATTCTGAAGCCAGGTTTAGGGGTTTTTGTGTCTTTCGAGACCGAAGCTCAAGAATCCAAGAGTCCTAGAGCCCGTAATTCTGAAGCCAGGTTAGACCGAAGCTCAAGAATCCAAGAGTCCTAGAGCCCGTAATTCTGAATTACTTATTTTCGCCCCACGGGGTGAAGTGGCTCTGGGCTCGGGAACTTGGCAGAAGAGGGACCCCGAAATATGAACCGCACAGGGACTTCTGCAGTGCCAGGGACTGTGGCTTTAGGGTTTAGGGTTTAGGGATTAACGATTAGGGTTTAGGGTTTAGGGTTTAGGATTAGGGTTTAGGGTTTAGGGTTTCGTGGTGCGGAATGCTTGCGGGGCTTGCTGGTTGGTGCCTTTTGGGTTTTGAGCCACGGCCTCGGCCTAAGCCCCAACCCCCAAGCCCTAAACCCTGCATTCTGTACCCCCTGTGTCTCGGGCATGCAGTCTGGCAGGTTGACATCGAAGATCATTGGAGCACCCAGCAGACCTTCACAACGCTGGCAGACACTGCTGCTCAGCTGCATGCGCCTTTAGGGTTTAGGGTTCAGGGTGCACTATGGGGTGTAGGGTATGTATATCTATATATATATATATTTATTTATTTATACATACATATACATACATACATACATACATACATACATACATACATGTGTGTACATATATATATATAGATAGATACATATATGTATATCTAGGTTGATTGATAGATAGAGTTTAGGGTTATAGGGTTTTGGGTTTCGGGTTTTGGGTTTCGGGTCTTCCGGGGACCTGATGGCGTGTTCTGATCATTTCCGCCCCCCCCCCAAAAAAAAAAAGAGGTCCTTGTTGGATAGAAGTTTACATTTTTTGTTATAGTAAATTGCATTTTTGTGATAATAAAACCCGATAAGGATTAACGAAATGAGCATGTTTAATATAGCCCCAACAGGGAACCAGGAAACTTCCCACTCCAAGCTTGAAGGCTTTTGGCACATAAAGGTCTTCATCCCGGGACACCAGAAATTGCCAAGAGGGCCGAGCTGAGCTCAGGAGACGGGCAAACCCTAAACCCTAAGTACCCTAAATACCCTAAATAGCCTAAATACCCTAAACCCTAAACCTAAACCCGAAAAGGGCCACGGAGCTCAGGAGACGGGCATTGCATCCTTCCAACTCACCGTCTACGCCGTCTGCAGCGATGGAAGCCACTCAGAAAGCAGTCATGAGTCCCTGCAAGGGTTTAGGGTTTTAAGGGGTTTAGGGGTTTA
>CAJNJA010005475.1:0-25000 GCA_905231915.1 Symbiodinium necroappetens
TGACAGTCTGAAAAAATACAGGCTTGATCTCACCCGGTATGCTCCGCTGCATTGAACAATGGCAAATGCCAGCTGTTGAACTCGCCGGGTCCGAATATAGTTTGGTGCCGCATCACCTGCAGAACTTCCAGACTAGTCAAGAGGTGAACACCTGGGCGGACTGTGCGGAGATGTAGGCGCGAGCGGCAGACTCGTCCTGGACTCACTCTCGCCACTGCTAGCCTTTGACCTTCACAAGTCATCTAGCAGTCCATGCATCTCAGTGCTAAAGGGCTAAGATGGAAAGCTTGTGATGCCGACAACTTACAGTGAGTGACCCCATGAATGAACGAACCGGCCTGCCTGAAGTGCAAAGCCCAAGCGGAGAGCTTGCGGAAACAACGCATGCTGTGTTCAAGACAGGCAGATGCTGGCGACAGACCATTATACCAGCTATGCCAGAGAATAAGTCCCACGGCCAGCTGACTGCCCGGCTGACGGTATCAAGGCACATCCAGAACCTGAGTGGAGGGCGTTGGCTGCATAAGCTGGAAGACCTCTTCGCAAGCCGTGGACGCTCCGACGCAGGCAATCCTATGCTGGCGCGGGCTGCAGTCATGAGCGCGACGTGCATCTCTTGCTCGGCTTGGGACGGGCACGTGTGCGAACCAGAGCAACGTCGGACTGCAGCTCTAGGCTGCAGCCGGCAGCGATGCTACACAGCGGCACTTCTTATCAAATCATCCGTTAGCTCGGTCTGAAGCAGAGCCGCCTGAACCTAGCAGTCGAGCTCTGAAGGGCTTCATGCGACAGGTTGAGGCTCTTTCCTGGAGCGTCCACCTGTTGCTGTGCCTCGGCCTGACGGAGCCTTTTCTGAAGCCAGGAAAGCAGAAAACGAGACCAGATCAGACACCGCACTGCGTCTGCTTCACTATCTGCGAGCCTCCGTGGGAATTCGGTGGAGATGCGTGAGCCTCGGCGTGAGCCGGCGCAGATCTGACAGCCGTGTTGCGGATGTCGGGAAGCCGTGGCCGTTCGCGGCAACGCCCCCAACCCCGTCAGATTGGCGGTCGCACATCGGTCAGAGGCCTGGGAATGAACCGTTATGAACATGGGGAAAGAATTTCCGAAGGCCTGCAGAAGCCACACTTTGGGTCCCTTTTGGGTCACAACACTTGGGTCAACCACACTTGGGTTACAACACTTGGGTAACAGCATGGGCTCACGACAATTGAGTCACAACACAGAGTCGCAGTATTGTCCTCTCGAGTCACAATACTTGGGTTACAACACTTGGTCACAACGTTTGGGTTGCAACATTGAGTCACAACTCTTGAGTTACAACACTGGCGCTCCAGGGGCTTCTAGGGGCCTCCAGAAGCCTTTGAAGAGGCGAGCCTCCAGCCTCTGCGTGATGGCTGTGAAAGCGGGGAGTTGAGTGGTTCTCAAGTTCCGTTTGTCAGCTTCATACTTCAACATCCCACTCCAGCCTTGCCACGTGCACTTAATGTGGCTACAGTAGGTCAAGGGAACGTCGGCGGTAGACAAAGAGCTTACGGCCTCAAGCTCCTCAGCGCAAGCAGGAGGCACAAGGCTCCCCGTCTGTGGAGCCTCTGCACTTTGGGCAAGGAGCATTTCCACAAGTTCTCTCGCGTCACTTCACGTCGTACAGGCTGCACAGAACGGAAATGATCCGGGTGGTGCGAAGCAAAGAGATGTCGGACGTTGACGCATGCATCTCGAGACATTTCGTCAAGCAAGCTTCGTGCGCTACTTCGACCCTGCAGTCTTTTGCCTCGGTGAGCATCGCCAGCTGCACCTGAGATCGGGACCTGGCAGTCTTCCTTGCGACACTGTCACAATGGGGCTGGTGGCATGCGGCGCAGCGCTTGCCGTAGAAACTCTTCCCCAAAGACACAGAAGCAGCATGTAGTGCCACGCCTGGACATCTCCAATGGATCCGCATACCGTGCCTCCGAATTCAACATGTTTGACCACAATCCTGGTCAGCGTTTGCTGGGGAGACGGGAGACGCACGGTGATGGGACACCAGCTGCCAGGAAGCTGGGCATCAGAAAAGTCTGAGGATTCGACCTTACCTGTAGGCTGACTGCAACACCTATCAGATCATAATTCTCACACCTGCAGCCATCAGCTGATGGGCTGCGCACGTCCAGTCGTAGCACCAGCACAGAGCATGCAAGACTTGGTAGAAGCCGCCACTGCACACACAAACACCCGAGGATGGATGCTGCTTTGCTTCATGCCGAGGCATGCACGACATGCAAGCAAGTGCGGCACCAAGAAGGACTTGGTCACACTGGCGTCGGGGGGCGGGTCAGAAGTCCAGCTTCACATAGGCAGCATGTCTACACCCCCCAAATAACCGGACTGAGCTTTAAACTACTGGAACTGTCAAGCGTGTCGAGGGCCTGAAAGCTTGCTGAAGAAGCGTCTGTCCGCAGAGAATGCTTCGCGAAAGGAAGCTTGTGCGCAGGCCCTGTGTGCAGACGAGACGGCAAGCAGAGAGCAAGCAAAGCCGCCAAGCTCAAGAGGCTTGCAATGGCTTTTTCCAGCCGATTCTTGTGTGATGTCTGGAAGCCCTGTGCGTTGTTCAACACTTTTGCACAAGTTGAGACATCGGAAAATCGGCCTTGGCCTGCGTATAGCTGCTACTAATGCTTCTGAGAGAGGCTATTTGGACTTGAGCCTGTCGAGCCTGCTCCGAAACCGGTAGCTTGGCCGGATTCATTCGACCTCACAGCCCTTATGGCATCTCAAGCAATGGATGCGGCAATTGTGAAATGAATTTTGGGGCTCACCCTGAACTGCAGGATGCGTCCGGCGCCAGATATGGAGAACTACGATTAAAAATAACCTTGCAGTTACGCAGGCCCTTCCCTTGATCAATCTTCTTAGGATTGCGTGTGCAAAGTATGGCCATGGCAAACCTCAAAATCTCAATGGGTCTCGGGCCATGGCTCCCGGAGGGCAAAGGCCTCGCTAGCTCGCTGGTTGCCGCTGGAGGACTTTGGTGCTTCTGAACCAGCTTGGGCAAGGTGTCAGGAACGGAACAAACTCGACTACAGAGGGACCACTGCCCCATGCAAAAAGAGGCACGACCCAATAACCGGCTGAATTGCACATCCACCAGTGTGGAGAGGTCGGGAGCTTAAGCCTGGAACTGACATTTTACGGGCGCCGTCACCATTTGGCACTGCGTATCGAAGCAGCCGCCGGCGGCCCCTGATTCTGCATGATTGCTAAGGTCTTACACGACACTTGGGGCGATGTGCCACAAACCTCAACATGTAGAAGGTCACGGTTTCCTCGGCCCATGGCAGAGTCCATGCTGTCGGGAAACTCAACTGGTGGCAATGCTGCATTGTTTGGATAAAGGCAGTCAAGGCCGACCCACTGCTCACACAGCTTCTCTCAGGTTCTGCCCGTGCCACCAGGCTGGGGATCTTCCCGGAAAGCTTCGCTAGCTGGCTCGTTGCCGATGGGGGATTTGGGTGCTTCTGAGCTGCGGCCCGGCTGTCAGCTGTCCAGAGAAGCACGAACAAATAAGCGACTGAGGTGGGCATCCACCAGTGTGGAGAGTTCGGGAGCTTAAGGCCTAAGTTTGGAAGGGACAACTCATGGGCTTCCTGGCATCTGATGTCAATTTCTGCGCTGTGCAATACTATGGGCGTAACCCCCGGCACCAAATTTGGGAAGAAGTATGCCCATAGCAAACCTGAAACTATCCACCTTTTCCTCGGCCGATGGTGACGTCCACTCTGTACGTCTCAAAAGGCGGGAAGATCGACCGTGACGATGCTGTAATGGGCTAAGGCACGGCCCTCGCGAGCAAACTCCATTAACCTGGCCAAGAGCACGTCAAATGAGTGACTGATGTGACCACACTAGTGCGGGCGAGTTGGGGACTTAAGTTTGGAGCCGGCTTGAGGTTCAAAGTCCAACCTCTGCAGAAGCTGCTGCATGAAACTGCCTGGCCTAGCCGCAAACCACTGACTGCGAAGCTTTGCAGACATTCGCGTTTACGGCACAAGGTGACAAGGTGGCAAACAGTCTGGCCAAGATCACCAAGGCCACCCAGAAGGCCATGGCCACGGGCTCCCCCTTGCAGGTGGGGAAGTTGTGGGTCACCAGCGCATGCACATGTGGCCTCGGAGGCACCACGGCACGGGCCGCGCAGGCAGACCAAATAGAACCTGCTTGGCAGATGTGCGCAAGGCTGTAGCAGTCCTTCAAGCTACAAGAGCATCAATGCAGCTTTACCTCTCTACAGTGCGCCGCTGCTCGCCGGGAAGCAACCACGTCTGAGCGCAGACAGCCCGAAGGTTGGTCAGGGCGTCGACTGCATCGATCAGGACCGAGGAAGGCTGTTCCTCTTTGCCTTGGCCGTGCCCAGTCTGCCAGTCACCTTGGGCAAGCAAGCCCTGATGGCACCTGCCTGAACTTGCCACACCAATTCTTGCATGACCAAGACGTGTCTGGAACCCGTGCGCAAGGTTCAGCGCTTCGGCAAGAGACCACCTTGAGAAATCGGATCGGCTTTCAGGACGGCGAGGCGACATGTTTGCTAGTGGATTCTGCTAGACCACTCGGCGCCTTCCTTGCACCCAATCCGTCAGCCATCCCTAAGGTTTGACGTGAACTCTCTGCACGATTGGCGGACCAAACTCAGGGCAAGGCACTGGGGCGAAGTGTGGCAGTGGCAGAAAAATGGTCTCGAGCCATGGCCCCAGATGGCGAAGGGTTCGCTAGCTTGCTCGCTGGCACCGGAGCCTTTTGGCGCTTCATGGCGCTTCTGAACCAGCTTGGGCAACGGTGTAAGGAACGGAACAAACTCGACTACAGAGGAACCACTGTCCCGTGCACAAAGAAGTACGACCCAATAACCGACTGAACTGGGCATCCACCAGTGTGGAGAGGTCGGGAGCTTAAGTTTGGAATTGACATTTTGCAGGCGCCGTCACCATTTGGCATTGCGTATCGAAGCAGCCGCCGGCGGCCCCTGATTCTGCATGATTGCTAAGGTCGAACACGACACTTGGAGCGAAGTGCGCCAACCGCACACCTGAAAATGCAGGATGTCACCGTGATCTAGTTTCGAGACAACGGCCGAACCCCAAAACAAACAGACACCCAATCCACAATCGAAAGAACACACCTACTCCCACCAAAAGCTTCCTCGGCCCATGGTAAAGTGCATGCTGTCGTGAAACTCGGTCAGCAGCAACGCTGCTCTGGATTAAGACAATCTGTGCTGAACCATGGCAACAGCAACACAAATTCTGTGGATCTGCCTGGAAAGCCGCGCTAGCTTGCTCGTTGGCACCGGAGCCTTTTGGCGCTTCTGAACCAGCTTGGGCAATGGTGTAAGGAACGGAACAAACTCGACTACAGAGGAACCACTGTCCCGTGCACAAAGAAGCACGACCCAATAACCGACTGAACTGGGCATCCACCAGTGTGGAGAGGTCGGGAGCTTAAGTAGCGGCCCCCGCCCAGTCCGACAGAAACTGAATTCTTTGAGCGGTGGCACGCTGCTCGGCGAATCCTGTTCGCAGGTCTCACGGTCAGGGCTGTCTTGCTCGGATGCAATTAGCAAACAAAGTGGCTAGGCTAAAGAGGCTGGTAATTCTTGCATGACCAGAGTTGAGGAAGACGCGTCTGAAACCCGTGCGCAAGGTTCAGCACTTCGGCAAGAGACCACCTTGAAAAATCGGATCGGCTTTCAAGACGGCGAGGCGACGTGTTTGCTCCGAGTAGTGGAGTCTGAGAGGCCATGCGGCGTCTTGCAGCCAAGCAGCCAGCCACCCCTCACATTTGACGTGAACTCTCTGCAGGATTGGTTGGCCAAACCGGCATGGCATTTGGGGCGAAGCGTGGCAATGGCAAACCTCAAAATCTCATGTGGCCTGGGACCATCGTCCCAGATTGCAAAAGTGTCGCCAGCTTGCTGGTAACCATCGGAGGATTTTGGTGCTTCTGAACCAGCTTGGGCAATGGTGTAAGGCACGGAACAAACTCGACTACAGAGGAACCACTGTCCCGTGCACAAAGAAGCACGACCCAATCACCGACTGAACTGGGCATCCACCAGTGTGGAGAGGTCGGGAGCTTAAGTAGCGGCCCCCGCCCAGTCCGACAGAAATTGAATTCTTTGAGCGGTGGCACGCTGGTCGGCGAATCCTGTTCGCAGGTCGCAGGGTCAGGGCTGCCTTGCTCGGATGCAATGAGCAAACACAGCGGCTAAGCTAAAAAGGCTGGTAATTCTTGCATGACCAGAGTTGAGGAAGACGTGTCTGAAACCCGTGCGCAAGGTTCAGCACTTCGGCAAGAGACCACCTTGAAAAATCGGATCGGCTTTCAAGACGGCGAGGCGACGTGTTTGCTACGAGTAGTGGAGTCTGAGAGGCCATGCGGCGTCTTGCAGCCAAGCAGCCAGCCACCCCTCACATTTGACGTGAACTCTCTGCAGGATTGGTTGGCCAAACCGGCATGGCATTTGGGGCGAAGCGTGGCAATGGCAAACCTCAAAATCTCATGTGGCCTGGGACCATCGTCCCAGATGGCGAAAGTGTCGCCAGCTTGCTGGTGGCCATCGGAGAATGTTGGTGCTTCTGAACCAGCTTGGGCAATGGTGTAAGGGACGGAACAAATTCAACTACAGAGCCACACTGTACCCTGCACACAAAAACAATATACCAATAACCGACTGAACTGGACATCCACCAGTGTAGAGAGGTGGGGAGATCAAGTTCGGAACCGACAATTTACGGGCGCCGTCACCATTTTGGCACTGCGTATCGAGGCAGCCGCCAGCGGCCCTGATTCTGCACGATTGCTAAGGTCTAACACGACTCTTAGAGCGGAGTGTGCCAGCCGCAAGCCGGCAAACGTAGGAGCTCGCCGTCTTCTCGGTCCATGGCAGAGTCCATGCCGTCGGAAAGCTCGACCGGTGGCACCACTGCGTTGGATTAAGACAATCTCTGCTGGACGATGGCAAAAGGGGCAGCCTCGCACAGGCTGTGGATCTGCCTGGAAAGCCGCTCCGGCTGCTCTTTGGCACCGGAGCCTCTTGGTGATTCTGAACAAGCCTGCGCAACCGCACAATAAACAGGCTGAGAAACTTATGTTGATTCAATCAATGGATGACATTGATTAATCCGAGTGGCTGTCAGAAAACTGAAGGGGCACGTCCTGTGCCTAGCATCCGCCGTTCCGAAAGCTGAAGACTCAGGGGAGGTGCCCAATACACGGTTCAAACTTGAGTCTGTCGTTTGCGGCTCAGAGTTAGAGATGGAATCTGCGGGTATGAGCATCTTCAGGCCCGTCGCAAGTGTGGAAATGGGATGTAGGAGGGATGGGAGGCAGGGCTAAGAGGAGAGCCACAATGCCCAGGATTCATGGTGGCGACGAAGCTTCCTGCTTGTTGTCTCAAGGCCTCTTAGCATGCCAGTGCGACGGCTCCGGTTTGGGATGTAGGCAGCGCTAGAGATTTCGGAGCCGGCGTGACCTCAACACATCAACGGCCTTGTCTTGAACCCGAAATGTCTGCAACAAAAAACCCTAGCCGAAGAGCCCTCCCCTCAAAGCCAGGCACTGCGCTTTGTCGGAGAAAGATCAGGTGAGACTACTGGGCATGCTCTGATGGATCCCGAATTGCAGATTGAGGCTACTCAGACCACAGGCTCCTCACAGCTGTAACTGGAAGGGCCGAAGTCCACGAGAGCCGAACCCTTGCAGCACTGAAGAGATGCGGCTGACGGAGCCGCGGAAAGCTCTCGTCTAGGCGTAGGATTTTCTCCATCGCATCCTCAATGACTCCTCGATGAACCGCGGAAGCTGATGACAAGTGGCGGGAACGAGACGATGGAACGGAAAGTACGAAGCTGACCGCACCATCGGAAGCCGCGACAGCGTGCGACCAGTCCTGGAAAGGCCGACCGCTAGGCACCTGAGAAAAAGCCTCGTTCTCGGCGGATCACCAATCCAAACCTCCCCTCGCTACACGAAAATTCGTGCATCTTTGAAACTTAACACCAGATCTTGCACTCGAACTCCCGAACCACGATTCAGGATAACATACCTTGCAATACCAAGGGGCCTTCTGCTCCGGAGGCGTGTCTCCCACGGCCACTAGGTCACTAAGTAAGCTTGGTCCTCAACCTCGAGACTTAGCTGTGGCACCTGTTGTTCACGCCCCCTGGCCCTTCAACTGCCCTACACAAGGGCCGACAGAACGGGGGTTGGCTCACCAACGGAAGATGGTGGTCGGCCCACCTATGCTGATGCAAACATTCGATCTGAACGCGAACTTCAAACCTCGAGCATTGATGGGAATGCCCGCATTTGGCCACGATATGAACTTGATAGCTGTGCTACCTCGATGCACTTGTGGAAGGGCCTTACATCCGCAGAGCACCCGACACCCGAGAAGCTCACGGCCGTGCCGACTTGCTCTGAGTCAGAAGCTGCACGAAACATCATCTCTTTCTCCTACACCTCCACCGCCTCCGTCTACAACACGGGAAGATTGATCCATGCTGTGCAAGAATGAGGGCCTTTAGTTCTTCAGGTTTCAGGGCCATCAGAACCTATTTTGTCGGATCTGGAGCTGCTGTCATTCTTGGATGGTGACCACATGACACGTTCTGAGACACCACTGCACTTGCCAGTTGGCCTGCGCCTGCAAAAACCTTGTGTTGAGAAACCACGGCGAAAACGTAAATAAAATCGATCTTATCGACACAGTGTCCTTATTGGATGTGAGGGGTCTCCATGCCTCCTGCGCCATCAAGCCACGATGCGTCAAGTCAACCTGGGTGGCGAGCACAGAAACGGTGGCTGGATCGTCAGGTTGGTGAATCAGTCTGCTGAATCATTGATCGTAAAATGCTACGGATCCTTCGATTTTTCTTTGTCTCGGCTACCCCGACGTGGTGAACCTACATGCAGCACACGGGCTTTCCATTTTCGCACGGCGGCGCCGAAGATGTTTTCTGTCGACAGCTTTGCCCTCTCCTCACCATTACTGGCCCACACGCCGGAGAAATTGAAACGTCAATGCAGGATTCCTCCTCACCCAAGGCGCCCAACGGTCGGAATGCCAAACGGCACGGTAAACAGGCATGATCTGTCTGCGAGTGCCGGATCGCAGCACACGGGTTAGTCTGGAATCTTCCGGCTTTTCACGTCACTCGCCTGGGGCTTGCGATCTCGCGATCTTGCCGGGCAGAGGAGCTGTGCATGACCCACGTCCAGTGCCACATCAAGAACATTCATGCAAGTCACACCGACTCCAAGTAGTGCCGGCAGTGCGCGTTTCACCTTCACATGGCGTCCAAGCCTGCACCTGAACACATGGTTGAGGTTCAGATGGCTTCCAGAACGGGCTGCAACAAGAGTTGTAACAGCAAGCCGCGGCTGGTCACTTGGCTTTTCGGCCGGCCATGCTCGGAGAAGAGGAGGTTGCCTCGGTTTGTCATTGTGCGGAAGCATGCTGAGGATTCAAGCGGCTTTTGGCTCAAACACTAAGGGCAAATTCCAATTTTGTGTTGGTTCCAGTTTTCAGAGAGTGCATCGCTAAGGCATGAAAAGATTCCGATTCCAAACGGAACGGTTTGCCTCAAGCACAATCGTCTTTGGGGCCGTGCATTCTTCCAGACTCCTCCCCCAGGTTAGGCGGTCACGGATCGGCGGCACGGCGAGTATGACATACTCTGTAGCGGGTGAAGAAAGCCAGCAGCGTTTGCTCAGGGCGAATGGGTTCTTCTCTATGTGTGCACAGATGAGCCGCGACAGAAGCCCGCATTGGCCTTGAAGGTCTCAAGAAGCTCTGCCAAGAAAAACACAAAGGAACCCAGCACTTCGCAATCTTTGTATTCTTAAGCCTGAGATGCATGTCCCCAAGACTCGCATCGTGTCGTCAAGCCTGCCAAGAAAGAGACTCCGTTTGGAGGTGTCTGAGGCAGGCTCACTCACGGCTGCAGCTGGAAAGAGCAAAGGCAATACGAAAAGAGCAACTCCGCGCACCTCAGCGGAGCTTTCGTGTCGCCGCCGTGCTGCCGCACCCCCAGTCACTCGGTTTGAATCCTCAGGGCAACAGGGGCAGATTGGCGTTGTGTCGGCGGAATGCTTCGCTGACTCTGAGGTTTCGGCCCGTCGACATCTCCGGCCAAGGTTCGCGGGTACCATTGTACGAGGCTGTGGCAGGAGCTGGAGCGCTTTGCATCACTGCCAGCGGCTAGCACTAGCTGCCCAAGCTTCCAACTCTCGCTCTCCCAAGAATGTAAGCCTTCCGTGCTACAATCCTACGGAACATGTTGCCACGTGCCTGGCAGATAGTATTGCTGAGGTACACTCCATCACAATCTGCCCTCAAAGGGCCTCATCGTCTCACAATTGCAATGTAGAGTTCTCTCAGACTGGATTGTAAAGCTTGTCGCGATGAGTTCGGAGGCTGACCAGAGCCCTTGATCGGAAACCTTTCCAAATGGGACGGAGGCAATGGGAAATAATTAGTGATGCAGACACGCATTTTTACACTGTGTCTTGGGCATGCCTGATCCCTCACGGCTTGTCGGTTCCCTAGGCATCAGACTGTGGTGATCGGCTGCGCAGATGCCCGCGCCGCCGTGCCCTGGGATCCTGCACATGGCACGGAAGCTCGACAAGCACGTCGTGCATGTTCGGATATGTTCGGCTCTGCTGCGCACAGTAGCCTGCAGCACTTTCAGTTGGTCCTTCTTTGAGGCTGGAGATGAGCTTTGCTTCTGGCTTGTGGTCCGCCTCTTCGATCGCTCACGGGTTTTTACCTCCATGCTTTGGACCTGCAACACTATGCGTGTAGTTTTGTACCTCATGCTGTGAAATCATGGGAAATGCTATGCACGGCACCTCAACTTTGGCATCAAAGGAAACTGCGCGCTTTCCCGCACCTGCTTCTTGCGGCACTGCAAATGCAGGTGCAGAACTCTCACAGCTTCAGCCGCGCAGCTGGGCTTCCTGGACTCCTTGTCCTGCGGCTCGTCGGGGGAACGCCCCCGGGAGTTACGAACGGCATCGGGCTTGGACCTGAGGAATGGATCCAGATTTGCCATTGCCACAGAAGCATCGATATAGCAGAAGGATCAAGCACTTAAGTTCAAGGATGCCGCGATTTCGCAGTTAGGCTGCAGGGTTTGGACCTGTGAAGACTGCTTTTGACGGTACGAAGCCATCGGAACCGGTTTGAGTCGTCGGTGCATGACCCATATGAGAGACGTGGGAAGGATTTCTTACACTGACAAGGCGATTGACTGCGAGACCTTGTGAGCATGAGCTGCCGTACTCATGCCACTCATTCAGCAGCGCCTGAGAACGTCAAGCTCCTGCAAACCCTGAGTGTGATGCTGCAAAGCGAGAATGTGCAGTAGCGAGCAGGACAGGATGGCACTCTTCAGGAGTCACTCTTTACTCTTACGAGCTGCCTCTAAGATTACTCTCTTCCATCACACTCGAGGTCTCCTCCTTTTTCGGGGGGATCTTTGAAGCAGGAGCTTTCTTTTCAGCTTCCAGGCCGATCTGAGCGGGGGCTCCTCCCTCCTTTCCTCCCGCGTTGGGGTCGTTCTTTCGTGCGCTTTAGCAGCTTCCTTTCAAAAACCATTTCCCCGGGCTAGGCTCCAAGCAGAAATTGTGCTATGGGAAGTATCGTAAGGTCGAATGTGAAGGAGGTGACATTTCAGGGTTTCTAGCAGCTGCGGGGGCAGGTTGAGGTCGACAGTGAGGTTGGGCACTGCCGTGCACCGGAATTCAGGAATGTCAGCGGCTAAGGACGTGACTGGCTTTGTCGAAGACTGTCACGAGGAACTTCGTCCTTCACTCGCAGGATACTCGATATCGACGAGGTGGATTCCTCGGCCGTGGTGCCTGGGCTTTCACATGTTATGCGGGGTCCATCAAGAGCGCTGCGGGTGGTAAGGCCCCGGCTCTCGGTGGAGAGCCTATGCCTTTGTCCTTGCGGGCCGAGCCAAGACTTGCGCTGGTGCAAGAAGTCGCTAGCTCCAAACACATCCGGGAGAAACACAATTTATTCCCTTCCACCGGGCATCTGAGCAGTTGTAACACGAGGGTACTAATATTCAAATGCGCTGTGGCCGACAAAAGTTTTGGGCCAACACACGACCCAGGGTCGGCGTTGCGGATTCATGCGCACCCTCAGACCCCTCAAAAAGCTTCGGGCCTCGAGTCAATTCGCTTGCAGGCCACCCCTAAACTCATGGGGGGCAAGTGCGCCGAGTGCCAGTAATTTTCCGCCCGCTTCCACGTGGTGCACGCGAAGACCCCCGGGCTCAGCCGCTCTCCAAGACACCGGTCCAAAATCTTCACCGGAGGTCTCTGCCTGCGTCTCACCCTCGCTACCAGCCCCTGGAGAGGATCAGTCGATGAGCACGCCAGTCCAATACTCCCTCATCAATAGCAGTGAATGGGGGGAGGTGAGCGCATCTTGCACGCGCAGGGTGAGTCTTTGAGGTGCAACACCCACCCGTTGCCTCTTTTTCACGTGACAGTTAGTTCAAGTTCAGACACTGGGACCGTGCCAGACACATCTCAGATCTTCTTGGAGCAAGAACATTGTAGTCCAAAGGTCAGTCCTGTCTTGTCTGCCAAAAGCTCTGCCTGCATTCGCAGACCCTTTGCAGAGTGGTCGGACTCGTCGGAGGACATCCTCTGCTTGTGGATTCTGTTCTTGCTAAGCGGCAACTCTCGCGAACTGCACATGGGCGCCATGCAGACGGCCAAAGCAAGCCCCCAAAAAGATACCACAATTTGGAATCTGCAGTCACCATTTAGCTTTGGATCTGTTTTGAAGTTGCCACATGCTCTTGTGGCGTCTTGGGCAGCTGCGCGAAGCACAGGGATGCCTGCGGGAGCTCGCATGCGCCAAAACGAAGCGACCCATGACGTGTGGGCTCGAATGCGCTCGGTGCTGTGTGCATGTTCAGCTGACTGGCCATGGCTCAGAATACAAGTGACGTTCCGGACATTTTCCTATGACTTTATGCAGTCGTGTCTGCCTTGTCGACTTTGCCGGGCCCATGAAGTACGGTCCGATCTTCAGCAGAGAAGTCGGGACCGGTGTCGTCGGTACTGCTGGAGACGTTCATGGGCGGCTTAACCTGCGAGGAACAGTCCAGTTCAAGGTGGTATGGAGCCTAGTTTTGGATGAACCATAGCACAACACAACAACCTTGTCCTGTCGCCGAAGCACATGTTACGTTTTGCTGACCCGGCACTGGTTAACCTTAGCATGCACATAGGCTCCTGCAAGTCTTCTTGGGCACGGAAGTTGGATGAATCTAAAACCTACCAGTCTCACGACACGAGGTTTTCTCCTCGCCTCTCGTTCACGCCGCCGCGACGGTCTCCGTCGCGACGAACCCCTGCGGGCCTGGCAAAAATGAGCATTCTCATGCCAGACCTCTGCCCCGGCTCGCCAAAACAGCTAGGTGGAACGTGGACGGGGCGGCTGACGTCGATTAAAATACTACCCAGATCTACCCAGCAGCTACGCACTGCAAGAAATCCCAGCACATACTCCCCCTGACCACGAACACCTGCACTTAAGGACGGCGGAACAGTTGGGTACAATCAAGAAGCGTACCTTTGTACATGAACATAGGCGTGTACTGCGATGTGTCATACGTACGCCAGGCAGACGAGGGGAGAAAGAAAGTGCACACGGCTCCTCTGGGCTCTCGCTGCGCTGGGGCCGTTGGGGCGGCGTGTCTGTTTCCTGGAGACTTTGATGTCTGTCCCATTGGACGCGTTAGCGGATTCTGAATGCCAGCAGGAAGTCCTGATTTCTCGTTCGTCGAAGGTCAGGTAGGTCTGGAGCACAGCAACCACAAGGTCTGAACTTTAAGTCTTGAAGTTCACATAGTTACATCTGAAAAGAAAGCACCTGCCCACATGATGGATATCCGATGATTATTCCAGTGAAGACAAGAAGCTTAGCCAAAACGGAGCTGCGGCCACCTCCTCGTAGTAGTAACTCACCTGGTAACTTTAACCAGAAATAGCTTTGTCAGTCAGGCTCTTGGATCGTGTAAACTCTGTGTGCGTCAGGTCGCTCCAAAGGGAATGCCAACCCCCACGATGAGGCCGAGCGCGAGCACAGCTCCCAGCCAGATGAACAGTGTCGTCCCTGACATGGCATATTCATCTCCAAGTTCCGTTGCGTGGCAAGCCTGAAGCATGGATCAAAAATAATCAAACTGCACCTGAGATATCCGCCATACCTGACCGGGATAAAGTGGTCCCCAGCTCCGCCAAAGTTGCCCTGGGGCAGCTCAGCTCGGGCTTCAACGAGCTGCTGGGGGAAGTACAAGGAATTGTGTCAATGTGAAGAGTTCTGTGATCATCATTCCGCTCCAGACTACAAGTACAGGCAAGGAAAGGACGACAAAGGCCGTGCAAAATTGGTAGCCTGGCCTCGGATGCCTTTGCGTATCATTTCCAGAGAGTACGTGCCGGACGCGGGTCCAGTCGTCCTCGGATGCGTACACTGGCAGCTGCCTTTTCTGATGTCATGCTCGAGTGCAATCCAACTCGGTGGCCCTGCTGCCAAGCAGCAACTGATGCAGTGATCGCTGCAATCGCAGTGCCATTGAGCAGATGAATGGCAGCTTCACCGCGGGGAGATATTGATACCTACAGGAGCCCAGCAACGCACTGAACCTTGACATTCACAACTCCAAAACCCCTGCGACTCAAAACCAGTGAGGCATGGGCAGGAAGCTTCTGCAAGGACTCCTTACGGATCCAGCCAGGCCCCAATGGATGAAGGACTTCCTGAGCTGGATGTGGTTGAGGATTCGCACAAAGAGGAAGGGCGCGTGGTCAATCTTTCAGAACAGCGTCAGCAATAGCAGCACCGCCCCCCCCCCCTCTCACTCCGACAAGAATTCCTCAAGCCCCAAAGTAACCGAAGTACTGTAGCCTTCGGCGGGCCATGTGCAAAGGCGAAAGGAAGCAGCAAGTAGAGCCTCAGTCCAAACTTACGACAGGGTGGACTAGCTGGAGACTCGGTCGTTGCAAGTAAGCTCATTGCTTCATGGGTCGCTTTGTTGCCCTGTGCCAAACATGGCAAAGGGCCGGCCCAGCGAATTGAAATGCGGTACGTCCTAAATGCAATGCTCTCTCAAATCAAAACACTTGTGCTAGTGCTGCTGAGGGAAAATGTCTTGGCGTATGGGTTCAAAGTAAGACTCCACGTGCCTACTACGTTTTGTCGCTGTAGCACGCACCTGAAGGTTGCCGGACTCGCAGGGCAAGAGGCACTGCTTTGCAGCGCTCTGCCTATGCAAGCAGGACCTGATTGAGAACAAAAGGCTTTGTTCAAATGCTAGGATGGCTTGAACTCACCGCGTTATCTATGGATCAGTGTCAAGATCTCAGGAACGTCGGCGATTTTCAACGGCGCCTGCTTGACTCCTGTTCTACTTGGACCTTTCGGAAGTCCAAGTCCCTGTCAGCAGCCAGGTTGTGCACGACGTCTGGCTACTGCACAGAAGAAATGCGTTCGATCAGATTGAGATAGGGTCACAGGGATGCGAGTGAATGAACTGAATGAACTCAATGACCCGTGAATGACAAGGACGACATAAATCTACTCTGCCTGAGACTCGTAAGCCACTTGCACGGTTGCAGTCGCGCTCAACTTTCCACATCCTGCGGTTTGTGCAGGAACTGTGAAGGACTGCAGAGCTTGGACATCTCCACAGGTGCTGTCGAATTGGCTATGTCATCTATGTGCGTGATGACTCCAGGGTCTTTCACTGAAGCTTCGTAAAGGGTGAGAATTGCTTGCAGCGGCGCTGCCGTCTCTTCTTCGGGCTCGTAGTTTTCCACCACTGCACTTGAACCTTTCTGCAGCAAGATGGCAAGATGAAGTGCTTCCTACTCTGCACTTTGCGTGTATTGGCTGTATCGCTGTCTCGCTCCATCGGCTTAAAACTCCCGGAATCAGAGTGTAGCAGGGTTGGTGAAGGCAAGCACCTATCTTGCTAATGACACTACTCTGGTTCCAGGTCATCAACTGTCTAGGTCGGCGGGCTGTTATGCCGCCTCAGGCAAAGCCGAAGCCTTCGTGGCCTTCGTGGACCGCCTGCAGGGTACATCGCGCACTCATATTACAGTGCTGCATGTTGCTGCACTCTGGGACTGATGCGACATACCAACGACACCTGGACCTCGCAACAAGACCGCAAGCGACGGCATGAACGTTACCATATCTTCGGGCGTGTGTCAACTTTGCCCGATTCCAGCCATCCTACGTCGCAGTCTCGCATCACACAGAATGCCGTCACACACCGCTACAGTAACCGCTCGTAATCACATCTTGCTTGATCAACTTGTTGGCCACATTTGCTTCCGTAAACGTTTTTAGTGGCCATCTCATTTCTCGTTAATGTAATTCGTTGCTCTTAATGCCACAGAAACTTCTCGGCTGACAATCATGGCAGAATGCCGTCTGCCCTATTAGCTTTCGAAGAGTCGGGTGCCAGGAGAAGCTATCCCAAAGGGCTGAGATCCAAAGGGCTGAGAGACGGCTGAGGGCTGCCTGGAGCAGCTTTTCTCGGAGGACTTCTTCCGAGGGATAGTCGGGAAGGTCGAGCCTCGGCCGCTGCTCTCTTTCAGGGCTTTAAGGCGGTATTCAGGTTGGCTTTGCGACGGCAAGACTGCAAGAGCAAGACGCCGTCAGGCTCGTCCAGGCCCCTGGCTGATTGAAGCACGTATGGGCCTGAACAACGCGAAGATTCTCCAGACGTGCGATGCAAGTCGTAATGCACAGCGGCAACGTAATCCAAGCCCAAGACAGAAGGCAATCGATCAGGACCGTAGGCTCGGTGGATGCAGAACTTCTGTGGTCCACGCATTCCGACAAGACCCTGCGCATGGACGAGGTAGTGTTCGGACTGCCCGACACAGCCCGCAGAAGGAACTGGGCGGCCTTGAACCCTTCCACAGGCACACGAGAGGTTCCAGTCGCGAACTGAAGGAACCTGACAAAGCGCGTGCAACTTCAAAGTCAGGTGGAGAAGCTCGTGGGGTAGCATCCCTTCCCAGACGGAGCATCGTTCGCGCTTTGCTAGGGTCTCGGCCATGCCCTTTGCTCTTGACTGAATTCGCTGAGCACCTTCCAAAACCTCAGAACTTTCCAGATTCGCCGACTTCTAGCGGCTTTCAAGTCCTCTATAAGCTGCTAGCCACTGGATCTGGTCCGACCTTGAACAAAAGACCGACACACACACACACACATCCTTTGTCCCTGTCATCTCTTGCTTGTGCTTATGGGGCTTTCGGCGACCAAGGCCAAGACTGGGCCGTGTAGTTGTGGTATTCCGTATTGGCCTTGAGATCCTCCAAGAAGGCTTTCGGAGCGGTGCGCGCGGATGGCGAGCTCTCCCGCCTCAATGTCGATGTCCGGCAGTCCCGAGATGAGCAGTTCCAGCTCCTTGTCCTCAGCTTGGCCCCAGTCACTTGCCACATGAGCCGAATTTGACATCTGAGCTTGTCCTCATTGCTTTGCGAATGTTGCCCACCCATTAAACTTGCCGGAGCATCGTCAAATAGCGACAGCAGCTCGGGTGGCACGATCTCGTGCAGGCCTGAAATGTTCCATGATATCCCTTGCTTTCGGGCGCAGTTTCTGGGACCCAGAGCTCGCAGTTCACAGCAGAAGCTTGAGAGCAACGAAGATTCTAAGGTGCAGGCCCTTCAAGAAAGCATCAATCTGCTGCCGGACAGAGTTCGTCCTCAGTGACCAAAGCGACTTCTGTGCCTTTTAGCCAAAAACAGATCTTGCGACATCACCTAAGGTCGTGGCATCTTGTGCTCTGACATGAGCTGGATGTACTCGTACTTGTTTTCGTTGGTCACAGGACTCAGCACGGCTGAGTTCCGAAGGAGAAACTCTGACGAGAAGGTGCGGTTCTGTGGATACGCCCTACAGCCAGTTGTAAGCTCGTACTAATAGCGGGAAAGCCCATCTTTGTGATGACCACAGCTTCGAAGTGAAGTCTTAGATCTTCATTTGGTCCCAGGTATCCTTTCCGGAGTGCCTTGCCGCTGGACTGCAAAGCCTTTTGTCGAGCATATTTTTGTTACCAAGACTCCTGTCTAGCATTATCACCCCGCAGCATTCCACTTCAAAACTGCAGACGGGCTGCATGCTGCGACCATTCGGCTTCAAGTCGACCACCTTGTCACAACACCGAATTTCCGCACGATACAAATCCAGGTTGCAGTTTCTGTCAGTGGCTCCGCCTTTACAAACGGCGGCGCGCATTCATCTACTGAGCTCAGACTACGACTTCCCCATGGGCAGGGACCCAACCTTGATCTGACCAAAGTCATCACTTTCTGCACAGAAGTAGAGCTCGATGATGTCGGTGATGTCCTGAGTGAGATGTGGCGCCACTAGCAAGCTTGACTGTGGGCACAGCACAAGCCTTTTGACATGACAGACGTTTTAGGTGAGGCGTTCGACTATCTTGGACCAGTGCTGCCGGACACTTGTTCTTCTGTCTGATTGAATAACTTGGGCTGCCGCATGCTCCAACATCCATTTGAGATTGGAGAAATATTCCGGATCAAAAGCTTCTAGATCTGCAGCGATGACCTCGCAATGACTCAGACAGTGACGCGATGCTGCAATCAGAGTGAAGCAGAATGTGAGAGCGAACCAGTTCACCACCGTAGAACCCACTGGCAAGGGTGTGGTGCGGCCTTCTTGCCCAGCATGTGCTTGTAGAAGCCACGAGTAAACCAGGCCTGGCACAGAAGCAACCACCTTTGCCGACATTTGCCTCTACCACGACTGTGATTTGGCTTGCGGACCTCCAAGTTCTGAGCATCATGGATCGCTTTGCCAATCACCCGTCCAATGAAGTGGAAGAAGTCTAGATGATCTCTCGTCACGTAGGACCTCAACAGACGACATGAGCTGTGGATCTCAGCTGGGATGCTCTTGGTGGTACAGTGCTGCTACAGCCAATGAGGCCCCAGCATCGGGTTCGGGTGGTAAGTGCAGGCTTTGCCGCCAGCTTGGACAAAAAGTGCCTCAACTGTTCCACATTCTGGGTGAACCAGATCAGTCGGGGGACCAACAACTTTGGTCACCGGTATCAACTCTCAATCAGCATGGGCTGCGCGGTCATGCACACCCGCCGTGTTGGAGGCTTGAAGCCTGCCGCGATGCCACTGAGCTCTTGGCATAGTTGGGATTGAAAATCTCTTTGGCAAGGGCCCCATACCACTCCTGCCATGTGAGCAAAACTGATTTGCCAGTCTCGGCGCTCAGACATTGGACTTTCGCAGCATGGGTGCTCGCGGAAGATACGACCTTTTCGTCTCTTACGTCGATCCCCTCAGGCCCCGAAACGAACCCTGCCGGGCACTGCCGGCCTGAAGTTTGAAGGACCGGAACTTACAGGAATCAGGACCGCTGTTGGGAAGGGTGGGGGCATCTTCAGGCGGGAAGCGAGGAAGCCTGTGGCTGTTGCGGCCAACGAAAGCACACACACACACACAGCGGCCTTTCCAACGCCGCCAGCATCGATTCCTGCTGCAAGTCAAAGGGAAAGCGGTCCTCTTGCTGGGGTGGATGCCCAAGCTGTCGTTCATTTGAGGTCGACATGGACCATCATGGAATCATGGACCTCAAGACTCTGGTTGATGGTGCTGAGTCCATGGCCTTCCTCGCCCTGGAATTGCACCTGCCGCGCTCATGCGTCTTGATCTGCAGCGAGTTCCGAGACCATACGGGCATCTAAATCGAGCTAGCAGCTAGCAGCTAGCAGCAGAACTGTTCAACATCATGGCATGGCTCGTTTTGACAGCGGAACCCTCGCCTTGAAAGGGGCGGCTAGGCGAGAGATTGCTGCTGCAAATTCAATCGAACCCATACTGGAGGCAACGCTTGCCGGTGTAAGCCGGTGTAAGCCAAAACTGAACGGACTTCTGCGACCGATTTACACAGCCCCTCGGAACGAATAGCCAGATTGCACAATGACTATCTCCAGTCTCCAGATGCATGTAACCAAAAGCCACACCTCTCAAGCAGGTGATGTCGAGACCCTACAGGCCCTGGCCTGAGAAAGGCGTGTTTGACGGGGTGTGCGTGTGTGTGTGTGTCCTTTCAGTAATCCTGTCCAGTGACTGGCTTGAGCATGTACCTTGGAGCCCGTGATGATTCGCAAAGAGTTTTTTTGTCCGGTCAACCAGGGCAGATACAGTCATCGGCTTACCAGAAATTGACACGGTAGAGGCTGACGGCGAAGGTCTGCACGAAATCGTGACTTGGGCAAACTCAAACAGCCGGTGAACAAAAGCAAACAACCCGCAGTGAGGAATCGAGCAGGTACCCCTTGCGTCATCTCGTCGCAAATCAGTTGTTTGGCCGAGCAGGCTTGGGGCTTGTGGTGGCATGTCGCATTTGCCCTAACTTCTGTTGCGGTTCACGGGGCTCTTGCTCATCTGTATGGGTGATGAAACTTCGTCACTAGCGGCAGACTAATTAGCTGCTTGCCTGGATCTTCGCACGCATTTCTTCACCGGTCCTGTTCCTCCTGGGCAAGAGGTGCATTATGGACGCATGAAGCTCTACGTCACAGTGACATACGACCGGACGTGGCGCGCCTGGGAGCAAGTATACTAAGTGCCTGGCAGCTGGTGGTAAGAATCCATGAAGATCTCAGACCGCCTGTTTCGGCCAGTCGCAACACTTTTGAGCAGTCCGGCTGTTACCCAGCAACTTGCCGTTCATTGCTCTCGCTCAAAGCTTCCCACACCAGGCCTCACGCGAAGGCGAATAGTCTCATAGCGGCTCTCCATCCGCCTGGACCTGCCAGCTTCTCGCCCTAAAGGAAGAGCAAAAGAAAGCCTGGCTTTGGCCTCAGCTGAGATCGGAAGTAAGCCCGCTTGTTGTCAAAGTCCAGGCAGTGCGGCATGTGCTTCAACCTTGCAAAGGAAATAATACGATGCAATGCAGCACCGCCAGCTGCAGCACAAAGCCAAGCGGCACAGGCGAGAAGGACTTGCTCAAGAGTGAGGGAGTCTGCTTGATCAATGCCTGAGCAAACCAGGCCTGTAGAATCTGACCCGCTGTCTTGACAACGAGCCTGTAGGGTCGTGCCAGAATCTGAGGATAAGGCGTTCAGCGGACGCCGATGCTGCTTGCAGAACCTTGGCAGGGAAGCTCCACATGTAGAACGCTCAAGCCGACATGCCATTAGATGTGTGCCGCATGCACACTAACAAAAATTATACGGAATGCTGACCTGCTTGCCTGGATGCTGACATCGGTTTATTTGCCGAGGCTGTTTGCAAGGTGCCGCAACACTGAGGGCCCCGACTGGCCAAATCGACTCCTCTCCACCAAAGTCACCTGCGATGCACTCTGGCCGTCTTGCTCCAGCTCGTCACTTGCCGGCAGTTTGCCTCAATAAGGTCCGCGAAGACCTGCTTCCCAGGACAGCTGGAGGATGAGCCACCCTCCGAGCAGGACAGACGTGCTCGTTGCAAGTCCATGCAGCCAAGTCCACCCAACTCCTCGCCTCCTGTTCGTGGGCCTTCTTCTGGTCCTGACACACGAGCAGCAAGCAAGAATCCGTTGTGGTTGTTTCCGCTTCGAGGTGCCGGAAGCAGTGACGGTTTGGTCGTGTCCTTATCTTTTGCTTCGAGGTCTGCTTCTTTGGAGCCGTTGTGAAGCACGAAGAATGCCTTAGAGCGCAGAGACCCAATGCAACGCTATATGCACCTCGCACATCTCGCCTCGATCAATGGCAGCAGCCTGCACAGCATCTCATATGATCATGTAGGATGGACTTCAGTCCACGAACACCGAGTCACTGAGCAAGCGAAGTTTTCAATTCTCTGAGCCTGTTGAGCAGCGGCTTCGGAGGAGTTGTCTGGACATTCGATGCCAAAGTTCCACCTGTCAGCCACGCTTTGCAAGTCTTTCAACCGAGCAGCTGCTCTATGGGTTCATGTTCATGTTTGCTAATCGCAGCTGTAGCGGTCTGAGGTTCAGACTCATGCTGGATCCGGTGGAGCTTTCAATCCGCAGCTGGGAAGGCGCAACCTGGCTTGTGATGAGAACTGCTGAGAGTAATTTGAACAGCAATCCAATCCCAGCTATCCGAGTTTGCAAGCGTGGAAGCCAGGCCCCAGTGGAGAGGATGCGCTGTGCCGGTGTCGCAAACACCTTAATTTTTTCGCTTGAACCGACGAGTCTTCCAGCTGAATCTAATCACCCGTGCCTCTGTGTCGTGGAGCCGGTCCAAGGTCTGATCCTCGGCGATTTCAACAACTCTCATCTGCTTTAGACATCCTGTATGGGCAGTGGTGGTAGTGAGCAAAATGGACAACGGGGTCGTTGCAAGGCTGCCCCTATGCGACGACAACGTGGTATGCACCAGGCACTGGTCCATGACATGGAAAGGCGCGAAGCTGGGCCACCCGCCAGCGATGTCCAAAGGTCCTCCAAGCGAGCTTCCCCGAGGAAGTCCTCGATCTTAAGCTCCTGCCAGAAGCTTCGTTTTCAGGGCGCTGTTGAGTTCAGCGCCCCACTGTAGGCACATGCGCGGCTTGTCGGCTGCATATCCGGAGCTCTCCTGATCCGCACTGGCTTTCGCGGCCTCCTTGAAGACCTGCCATCTGCTCAGAGCGCACATGGCTTGTAACGACAAAAGCCAAAAGCGCTCAATTTGCTGAAACAACCCCAGCTGTTGACCACCCTGTACCCCGACATGGTCAGCGCTTGCCCAAAACTGCACTGGTACCAGTCAATACAAACCATTGGGACCGACTGTCCAGCGCTTTTCAGGCGAGGCTTGGAAGGATTCGTTAGGGCCTTCCTTGTGTGCGTGTGTGCGTGTGTGTGTGTGCCGTGATTCAGGTCTGGGAGATCCGTTTCCGAGACGTGACCTGCCTCGGCGAGGGTGCGCACGAGGCGCAGCAGTCGCGTCTCCATGGTGGAAGGATCCGTCGAGCCAGGTTCGCACTTGGCCAAGTCCGCTTCGATGTTGGTGACCTAAAGAGGAATCGCGGGGTGAGGACGCGGGCTTCCCCCTTCAAGGTTCAGCTCTCAGGCCGGTGCCAGATCGGCCAAGACCCGCATGAGGTCTGCCCGGACCATGGTGAGGTGCTCCTCAGCTAGCAGTGGTGGTTGGTGATTGTCCATGATATTCTAAGCATGTCGCTACTCTGCTGCAGCTCGCCTGCGAGGCAGCGAGAGCCACCAGAATCTCACCCGCCATTTGGAAGGTGTCTGCCTTCAGAAGGCATGGGTCTCACACTGGCTGCAAAGTGCTGCAAACTGCCCCACTGCATTGCTTTGCTCGCCTCTCCGGTGGATCCGTGGCCGCTTCCCGCTTGGCAGAGGAAGTGGCACAGTGCCAGGACCTCGTATCCGAGAGTCACAAGCCAGAGACGCAAGAGCAAGAGTGCCGTGTGCCTTCGCCTGGCAGCTGAGGCTCGCACACTCTCTTGGGACAGCACGGCGTGCATGTTCTTGTTGATCACCGTCCAACCTCGGTGATTCTATATCAGTGTCAAAGTTCTTCGTTTTCGATGGACCTGCTCAAGCAGCCTTGAAACTTCCGGCTCTTCTGCAACATGGTCAGGCCCCTCTTCGGGACGTCGGCCAGTAGCTTCAAAGCACTACCGCTGCGCATGCCCCGTTCACATGCGGCGACTGCCAGCTCTGAGGTGATCAGGTTTCCTGTTGTCCAAGCAGCAAGCTGGCCGAACAGCGACAGTGCATAACGCCAGTGGCTCACGGCGACCGATGCTTTCAAAGCTGCGGAATAGGTTACCAGCGTCGCCTGTATCCGAAGCTGATGCAGCTCCTGGAACAAAGACATCGCCGTGTTCCACCGGCATGCTTGCTGACACGCGCTTAAAGCGGCGCTGTAAATAACCACATCCGGTTGCAGCTCAGACTGGACCAGGTCTCTGAGACATGCCACTGCCAGCTCCCAAAGTCCCGCATTCTCATAGGCACTGATCAGTGCACTGTAAGTGATGACGTTCCCTCGCAAACTCCGATGCACCAGGTCTCTGAACAGAAGCATGGCATGCTGCCACAAGCCACGCTTCTCGCACGCGCTGATGGCTGTGCTGTATGTTACAACGTCTACCCGCACTTTCTGGGCATCAGTTTGTGCCAGAAGCCAAAGGGCCCACTGCCACTCACCGCTTTTCTCACACACACTGATGGCAGAGTTATAGACGATCACATCTCGCTGCACAACAGCATTCTGCATGTCCGCAAGAAGCTGTAGAGCTTGCAACCAACTTGCAGCCCTTTCGCAGGAGCTTATAGCAGCGCTGTAAGCTATGACATCGGATTCCAGGTGTATTTCCTGCAATCGTGAAAGCAACATCAAAGCCACCGTCCAGGAGTCAAGCGACCGACAAGAACTGATTGTTGAACTGTACGTGACGAGGTTCCCCCTGAAAGGTGCCGTATGTAAAGCACTCAAGAGTTGCAGGGCCTGTTTCCACTGCAACTCCGGTTGGTTGCGCTCACAAGCAGCAATGGCTGAACCAAAGGTGACGACTGAGGTTTGCAATCTCCTGACCTGAATCTGCTGCAGCACCTGCACGGCCCATTTCCAGTCGCCACGCGTGCAGGACAACACTGAGTTGTAACTTCGGATCGCCACTGACCGCTGAGACTCGAGGTGTGTCAGGAGGGAGAGAGCCGCTATCCATCGCTTGCAGGTCGCAGCCGAGCTCTTCTTCGAGTCATTGCACGCCCAACTTCCAACTTCTGGTTTCCTGGGTTGAATGGTTTGACAGTCGCACCGGCGCGGGTCTCGTGCCACGCCACGGAAACCGGCCACAGAAACTTGAGCCGGAGTCATAGTTAACAGTTATGGACACACATACAGACCTCCCAAAAATTCCTGCCCCCGTTTTCCACACTACTCCTGTACCCGCCTAAGACCTGTTG
>CAJNJA010005475.1:27500-60406 GCA_905231915.1 Symbiodinium necroappetens
AAGCACCGGGCCTTCGTACAGGTGCGCCGGTGGAAGTGATGTCTCGCCGCATCCGACGGCCTCCATCTTCTGAAAAACATGCGACGTGGAGTCTTTAAGCCACAATGGCAAATCGTGGCTTCATCGCTCGCACAACAAACGACAACCTCACCGCCGATGACTCGCCAGACCGAGACAACAGGTTGCTTGCCAGGCCTGCGGCTCCTTGACTAGGAGAACCTGCAGCATAGTGCTATTGCAGCATCTGGTGAATCGCTTAGACCAAAACAGACAGTTTCGCATCCCACTTTCTTCTCTGAAGTTGCTGTGCTCGTGTCAAGTCAGGCCACTGCACTGCACTACATGAGTACATGGGGTGATGTTTGGCTTGATCCAGTCGTAAAGCAGCAGCATGCACTAGCAATCGGATCTGAGGCGAGTGCCAGGAACTGTCCCAAGGTGAACTGTCGGGTTGCTGGATGCAGCGACAAGTTGAAGAAGAGCCGCGTCAGCGGAGTCACGGTCACCTGAACCGATGCGCAGTGAAACTTTGAGTAGGTCGGTTTGCTGACGTTGCTACCCGCCTCGTGGCGAAGGTAAAGAAGCTGGCAGACCTGTCGGCGAAAGTGCTCCGGGAAACTTTCCGCTTGCCTCACTTGCACTGCGTGCGTCGAAGCTCTTCGACCTTGGGGAGGGCGGAGGGCGGCAGCGGTGGCTCCAGGCCCTGAAAAAAGGATGCGAGGCTTCCAGTGCTTTCCTTCTCTCTTTCGCTTTGATACTCGCCTGGCAGGATTCCTCATCGTAGTCGGCGAGACGCTCAAGGAGAGCGCGGTCAGCCTCGAGAACCGACGCGAACCCGAAAGACCCCCCCCTGGCCCACCCAAGGCTCCGCACCTCGTCGAAGGAAGAGAGGCCCGGAGTTCCAACACCTTTGCCAACTGGGCAAACTGCAGCGATGCCGAGATGTTCCGGAAAGCCGGCCGGAAAGCATTGTGCTCCGACTGGCAAATGCGCAGCATCTTACCTCTGCACGGAAAGCAGAATCACAAAACGAGGCAGGTGCCAGCACCGGTGGCAGCGACCAATGGTGCAGCCTTCCGCAGAAGAATCGTACCAAGCG
Source organism: Symbiodinium necroappetens (assembly GCA_905231915.1). NCBI lineage: Eukaryota > Dinophyceae > Suessiales > Symbiodiniaceae > Symbiodinium > Symbiodinium necroappetens. The sequence continues at coordinate 28,600 of CAJNJA010005475.1, forward strand.
CCACGGCCCCGCGCTGTGAACCCCAGCTCGCCTGTCGACTGCGAGAGCCGCCCAGTGCCAGGCCAAGCTGCGCCATGAAGTCGTCACTGGCCTCCCAAGGACGCTACAGTCGCTACGCATCGCTGCCCTGGCTGTGCACAACAGTGCACTACTTGCACCCTTCACCACTCACTTAGATTCTTGGATGCATCATGCCTGTCTGAGACGGCCATCTGTTCCATGCAGCCAGGCACGACGACCTTAAATTGGCTTAACCGCTTCTGCGAAGGCTGCTCCAGACGAGGCTCATGAAACATGTTCTGCCTCCTGCCAGTTGCGACAGCTGCTGCTCCATTGCCTGTCAGGCATTAAATCAAACGACACTGTACGTCGCAGGTCGAGCAGAGTCGGCACATAATCCCTGGCCATTGATGCAAGAGCGACGTGCATCGCAGAATTTTCCTTCCCAAGTCCTGCCTGCAAATACTGGTGCGGACGCCCTGGTGTCTGCGGCTGTGGTCGCGGAGCCTCAGCTTCTAGAGTTTCGCGAAGAAAGCTTTAAGGTTTGATCTTCTGCTAACTCGCTTTGCCACTCTTTGCTCGGCCGTCAGAGGTTATCGCCAAGTCAACCCGATTCTCGCAGCATGCACAGGCCCTTGCACGGACTTGCGGGGGCGGCTGCGTCGGTGGGGGCCCCTCGCAAATTGTGGTATACTTTCTTGAGAGGCAAAAGGTTGCAGTGCTGCCGGCCTCCCGATGGCTGGCAATGCGCATAAAGGCGCGGTCGCGGATCATCTGGGCCTCAACACCCAATTCGAGAGGCCTTTCCAAGAAGCCGTCTGCTCGCAGCGGGCCTCTGCCACCAGCTCGGCAGGTAGAGTTTGCAGCACTTCCTCAGACTTTCAGGTCACAGAAAGAACTCCTGCATTTCACCCTCAGGCTTTCGGCCTCTGGGGCAGTCATCAGGACCTCTTCCCGGAGCATGGGGTCCAACCTGAAACGGGGTTTTTAATTGCAACAAATATGTTTGCGAATCGAGGCCAAGCCCGAGCTGCAGCTGTCTCGCGAAGCACCGGGCGCCGGCTGGGGCCCAGACGATGCTATGAAAGAGGCGTTGTCCATGTCACCACCTGAGTGGGAAATGAAGGGGGTCCGACATCTCAGGGCCGAGCCCTTTGAGATTGGGTGGAGGGTTCAGGAAGTTCAGGCGCTCTCTGAATGTGGGAGAAGCCCTCAAACCGAAACGCTTCGAGCGTTGGGTTGCCGGCTCATGACATTGGCCGCCGCAGGGGCCTCATCGGCCAATGCCATAAGATGCCATAACCACATCAACAAGCCAACAGCTTGGACCACATCCTTCTTGCATGCTCTTCTGGCCTGGCCTGTGGGGCTTGTGCTTGGGTGGCAGCGGCTTCAGTAGCCCGCTGCTGGGCACGCTCCTTGTGACATGCGATCGGGTTAGAAGGAACCCACACCACACCACGAGCCGGGGGCTGATAAAAGGCATCTGAGATGGCATGAGACATTCTCCTGCTCACGCCGCCGCCTTTCCTCCTCTCTCATGACCTGCAAGAGAAAGCATGCTTTGGGAAAGTGCGCAGTCATGGCAACCTTGGCGTTTTCAGAGGAGTCGCGGCCGCCTCTTCTCGGATCTCGGGCGGGAGGGCCTCTAGGACCGAAGCATCGATCTCATCGAAGCCTGGCACATGTCTAAAGTGCGCAAGATGCAACATGCCAGGCAACCTTTCTCCTCCAAGCATTCGCTTCGAAGCCAGCATCCGGTCAGTGAGACAAACGGCCCGAAGCAGCTCTGGAAGCCCCGACTAGCTGGAAACATCCCAACCCGTCCGGCCCAACCCTTCCGGGACTTACCCTGCTTGTGTGTGTGTGTGTCACGGCACAAGGATGAAAGGAACCAACACACCCGCTGATGCAGTACGTGGTCGACATACATGACGCAGCGACGGCAACAGAGTTTCTTGTGCTATCTACTACGCACCTTCAAGCACTGCTACCACTGTTGCCATGACTGTTGCCATTGCGGCCGTGTGTGATACGAGCCGCCCTAGCCTATGGCACTATTGATTTGCCACTATACCGTACTATTGCTCGTAGCTATCACGGCGCGGCCTGCTTCCGGGGCTGGGCCAGTGCCAGCACCCTCTGTCGCGGCTCCACGGGTGCGCAAGTGGTCGACGTTGACCTGTCAAGAGTTGAGGCATGATGATGATTGTGTGGAGATGGCTAGGATGCTCGGAATAGTGCTAGCGATGACGATTCTTGGATGGTAGCGATGCTGATGAGTCCATGCAGTACAATGAATGGGGCTTGGGTGTGCTTCCCCGTCCACTTCCATCAGGCGATCTCATCTTGACTCTGCTGACAAATTTGGCAACCACACTTGGATGGTGCAGCCCACTCAGGCAAAAAGTTGAAATCTTCCCTGCTTGCGGGATCTCATTACCCAAAAAAAGGCTGCAGCGGAAGCAAGCAATCCACACTGGTCTCACTTCAGATCATTGTCAGCAAAATTGCGGACGGCCAGAATTGGCCCGAATGGACCTTGATAGATCACATTGGCTTTTGGTGACGGTTTTCCATCGCCTACCTGCATTCTGCAAATCAACATCAGCCATAATACAGCAGTTTGTCTCATTCACATTGTGTGACCCAGTAGGAGCTTTTGGTGACAGTTCCCTGCCTCCACATTACCCGAATGATCAGCCCTCGCGGCAACAGCTACCCCTGCGGAGGTTAGTTTTACTTTGCTTGGCGAGTGACGGCAGATGGGATACGCACCGATAACGTTCGTTGCTGTACTTGCGGAATTTTGGTGGACACTTCAATGGTGCCAGCTTACCTGCTGTTGCAGTATCGCTTTGTGGATATGCTGCACGCGGCCGAACGGGTCCATGTGGTACATGTGGCTAGTGGGCACTGCAGCCTACTGACTGCAACGCCACTGTGAGTTGAGTGATGACAGCGATGATGCCGATGAGATATCGTGGACGGCGATGCTGCCGTTCATAGTCATTGTCATGGTCAGCGTCAGCATCGGCTTCACACCCATCACCTTCATCTTGATCATCAGAATCATGATCATCTGCGTATGGCCGGAGCTGCGCGATGTTGCGACGGAGGTCGGGCTGCAACAGCACATGTTCAGAGTCCGTCTGGTGGCAGCGTATTGCCACACCCGGCCGGAGGGTTCTAATTCTCCGGCCCGTGCCACAAACTTTTGAAGATGCTTGGGGGTTTTGAGTGTTTGCCAAAGTGGCGAGACCACCTGCTCAAAGTTGCATCTGCCGATGCGACCGGAAGAATGGTGCAACTCAACTAGCCAATCTGGCGGTCCCAGAGCATTCTGCCAGTTTTTAGATTTTAGAGTATGCGCTCCCGTGACCACTTGCAACATCGTCCTCGTTCGAACCAACCGAAATTCTTTTTGATTGTGCGAATGAAGACCATGCATGATAATCTTTCAAGCAGACCGCCCTGGTGTGCTTCGCACTCCGAGTGGCCACCGATGTGCAGATTCTGGCAGCTTCTGACAGGAGTTGTCGCGCAATTCGATCTCTGACAGAAGCTGTTCCACCTTTCGATGGGTGCTGTTTTGCTGTTGCCACGTTCTCGATTCTCTTCACCGTCTTCGAACTATGTACCTTCTGCATACCCGCCGATGAAGCAACACATGGTTTTGTGCGAAAGCAAGTTCATGATTCGTGAGCAGCTTGCTTGTTGCAACTTCTTCGTCAGATATCGCAAGAACAACTGGCTGGCACCGCATCGTGCCCTTGCGTCTGGTGCTTTCTCGATTTTTGATACGGCACCAAGCGTGATTTTAAGCCAATCCATATGCAATCTGCTGCAACCTCCCTCATGGTACCCCTCAGAAACGTGCATGCACGAAACGGAACTTTCGAAAGGCAGGCGACCTGTGACAAGGTCGCCATGACCACCGCTCCACGCATGTCCTCCGAAACAGGCGACAGTGTGTCTCGCAACGGCCACCTGCGTTTTCGCACATTGACAACAGTAGCAGTGCCTCACAGCAAACACTAGCAGTCACTAGCACCTGGTACCGACCTCCAACCGGAAGAATCAGCCTGTAATTAAAGCGATCCGACTCGCGGCATCCTCCGGGAGCTCTGCCACGACGGATGCGTCGATCTCTGCGGCCTGGTCGCAGAGGTTTCGGACGACGGACCCGCAGTGGCTTAGTGTGCAACATGGTGTAATGTAATGCGTCGTGTCCTGCAGAAGGGCCGTCTGCGTGCAGCCGAGGCTGGTCGCCAGCCGCTCAAGCTCGGCCTGAGGACAAGCCAGGCCAAAAAGAATCGACGAGCAAAGCACGAAGCGTCGGAACGCGAAAGTCACAAAAATGCGACGGAACTTGCAGCACTCTTTCTTCATCACCCCTTTCCCAAGGTGCAGGCGATGCCCAAAGCAGCGGCTGGATCCTGGACATTGGTACTCTTGACCCTGCATATCCCCCAACTCAAATCCGCCCAACCTTTAATCCCACTCCGCCAAACTCTAAACCTCAAAAGAGAAAACTCTTTTCCCACGCGTTTTAACGCGCCCTCGTTCGCTTGCGGTCCTCCGCAGCAGGAGGAGCCGCAGCCTCCGTGGCTTCCTCTGCCTTTAATCGCTTGCAGGCCATTGGACCCCCAAGGTGTGTCGTTGGTTCCCCGATTCTCCCACAAACACGTCGGCCTTCTGTGAATAGCTACCCAAAGCTCCCGCCCCATTAGATCGGCTTCGGATTCAAATCGGCTACGCTGGGTCAGAACTACACGAAGGCCATGAAGTTTGTGAGCAGAGACAGTTCGGCATAGTCAACAACAACAGAACTATTTACTGGGCATCCGAGTCAGCCAAATGTGGAGGCATCTCTGGCCGCGCCTCTTGCTGGGGCTCCTCAGCCTGGGACAATGAAGTGTGCGGGGCACTGGCCCATGAAATCTCGCATTGAGCCGTTCTGGGCCTGGACCTCCGCGGGTGCCTCTTCGACCTGCTCTTCAGCCTCCTGGAGCCGACCACGCATCGCTGGAGAAATCATATTGCCGACTGAGATGGACGCGTGAGCGCTTGCTCTCTTCGCCTCTGCGTTCAGTCGGGCCAAGAGCTCCGAAGCTTCATCCACAACGTCTGAAGGCACCTGGCATCACACTGCGAGTGGAATCTCAGGTCTGCTCGACACTAAAGCAACCCTGGATTCTCAGAGGTTTCGCACGTCAGCGACTGGTATTCCTGCAGACGATGTTGACTTACAGTTGCATTGCGCTTGCACCATCGAAGGCCCCTGGCCGCACGCAGGTCTCAATACATCACCCCAAACCGGCAACAGCAATGAGAGGAAGATCGAGTAATAGTCGGCTCAACCTCAACCACCGTCTGCGTCGCTTCTGTTTCTGCCACCTCAGGCAATGTTCTCCATCTGTAGTGTAGGACGGCCTGTGCCATCATCATGCAGCAGACCCGCCACAAACAGTTGAAAGTCCTGCACAGACCACGCATGAATGTCCGGGGCAGCCACGGTTTCACCTGCTGGAAGTGGCAGCTTGGAAAGCAGCCCTATCCACCATGCTAGGATTAAAATGCTCTAACAGCTTTGAGAGATCTCGATTGGCTTCTGGATTCCACGCCCCATGTGACATGTCAAACTTCCTGGCATGTGGCACGCACCAGACTTCCCACCAGACCTTCCGCAGGTGCCGCGGGTGGGTCGGCCGGGGCTGGCGCCTGCAAATCGGCTGCGGTTGGGAGTCCATAGGATTTAGGTAGCCACGAAGTGCAAGGCATTCAGTTGATGGTACACGTCTGAAGCTGAGCAGGCACTCAGAGCCACGGAAATCTTCTGGGCAAACCTCTTCCGCTGCACTCTGTTGGACTGACACAGATGACTCTGGCCTGAGACTCTTGAGGGGTCTCTGTGGCCGGCGCATCCTTGGATTCTGTCGGAGCATTGCGCAGTTCGTCGGACAGCCTTCACACGAAATTGCCATCATTGGAATGCAAGAGTATCACAAAGCCCGTGTTGTGGTCTGCAGATGCATCGCCTTATTTATCAACTCTCATGGAGAAGCTCTAGACCCCATGTGAGAAACTCGGCAGGGTCCTACGTGAGGTCCAGGCCTTCTAGCATCCAAAGAAACCAAGTCGAAATAAAGACCCCTGCAGGTTCGCGCCTGCCCGCCAGCTCGCCGTATGCCATGTCGAGCGATTCGGCGGCAGCAGCTGCAAGCGCACCCCCACCTCCGCTGGGCGGCAGCTCAACATTTCTGCTATTTTCTGCTGATGTTCTGCAAAAAGCAGTTGTTTCGTTTCAGGATGTCTCGGTGGTGGCTCCGCACATGCGCAAGCCTCGGCTAGTTGTTGCAGGCATGGCTGCACCACCGCCGCCCATAGCTGCAGACCTCGTCAAGTCGTCAAGCAGCGTTCAAGCTGGGAACAGTGTCCTTTCGCACAAACCCCTAGAACAGGAGCTTTCCAAAACAGTGGTGGGACGAACTTGCAAGATGGGCTAAGGCGAAAGTATCTGCTGCAGGCAGGAAAGACGGCCGCGTTGGCCGCGTCTCTGTTTCTTTAGCAGAGATCACACCCTGTCATTCTTCGTCTGTTGAGGCAACCGGCGTACTCTTTATGAAGCTCAGCGAACACGTTACATACCGCCCACGTCAATGAACGGTCATGCACGGTCCTTGGGGGGCTGACGGAAGGAGGTTGCTGCTGCCCGTGATCACAATCTGCGCCCCACCCGGGCCGCCAATGACTCCAGCAGCTCCTCCAGTCGGGCCGGAACCTGCGAGCAACGCCGAGCAGGGGAGCTCATTTGCTAAGGCTATAAAGTCTTGCACACTTGCACAATCTTGATAGTTCTGCAGTTTGGGCTGGACACCCGTTGACTCTGACAAGCAGCAGCCCAGCCTGCAAAGATCTGGCGGAAGGCATCCGGTCCGGGAACGAGCTGCACCCTGTGCAGCTGCAGCATTCGGCATTCCGACGCTGGTTTTGGGATTCGCATCTTCGGCAGAAGAGCAATTTAATCTTGGCTGTGCACTGCTGGGCTTGCTTTAACTAATCCGGTCGAAACTGAGCTTCCGGCATTCGACTCATGTCCACAACTCCAGATGCACCCTGAGATGTACGCACGAGTTGCACCAGCCACGCACTGAACACCCGACACACGACAGGCAGTGGCTCTGCTTTGAGTTGGGCGGCGAGTCCATGAAACTTGGCTTTCTGTGCATTCCTGAGAGCCCTGCTGGCATCTGGAAACCAGCCAGCTGCGGCAGTTGCCTGGCAGAGTCGGGCCAAGCGCTTCTTTTCCATCACTCTCTATATATCTCCCTTTCTGAGGCTTTTAGAAGCCTTTTTAAAAACCCATGGCCGGAGCGGCTGCAACGGTTGTGCGTGGCTCTGATGCTCGCGCCGAAGCATGGGATGCTCCCCAGGCAGGTCCAGGTCACCAGGCCTCTGCCATTAGAAATCCATCGTGTCTTGTCTCCTGTATCTTGTTTTCTTTCCTTAGCTAGTTACTTGTCTAGGCATGACTCAGCTGTCATATTCATGTATTTCCTGGCTTGTGTGCAGGCTTGCTTGTTAAGTTATTGATTTGTTTACTTGCAAATCTGAACTGCTTTTTCAAAACTAGCACTCCCGGCACACGACATGAGAATCATACACAGGGCATGATATCAGATCTCCAATAGCGCAACCGCACCAACATCAATCTGAGAGGAAACTGACCAGAACAGTTTCCCCGAGAAGGCCTGTTGGCGTAGCCATCACAGTCTACCAACTCTTCATTTAATTGACAACAGGCCACGCAGTAGGCTACTAGGAGTAAGCAGCAGTTCATTTGGAGGATCCGCCGGGGGCTAGGGCGAAGGACACGGCCAAAAGCCTCATCTTCGTTCTTGACCATGTGTCGCGCAAGTGCTCGAACTTGCAATGATGGTTGTGTTGGCTTTCCTCATACACCCTCCCGTCAGTCCCTTCTCTGTCAATTAGACACCACGAATCATGCGAAACAGTCTGCTTTGAAAGACACTCCTAGCCATACGCCAGCCTGCTGCGAGGTTTTGAGGTGAAAAGCTGGATTTCCGATTTTCTGAAAGTACATGGAAGTGTTCGTGTTCACTCGTAACTTCCGCATTGTTGTCGAACGTGTGGACAGCAAAGCCCCCAGAACGGTAGCTGTTTCCTGGCATGGGACTAACCTCCCTGAGCTGGCCCATCTGGAGCACATCTGACTTACATAATGCGTTGATTGGCTGTGAGGTTGCGACGCCTCCCGTAGTGAAGTTTTAGTCCGAAGTCTGTATCATGGGCATCTTTATCGAGACTCCAAGTACGCTACGATTCCCAGACCGTCAAGCAGCCAAGCAGAGATCCCGGCTCACTCCAGCCAGTGCCCACTGTGACACCGAGGAAGTCCATACCACCCCGACCAACCCGCCTGAGGAATCAGAATCTGGAGAGTTGCGGCTTAGCTCCCTACGTGCCGCAGTGTGTGTGTGTGTGTGCGTGCAATGCCATGACAAGCACGCGTCTGCCTGACCACACAGCACCGTAAAGCAAACAAGAAACCTTGCATAAACTTGTCTTTCAGTTTTCAAGGATGTCAAGCAATAACAGGCCACTTTTGCAACTTGCGCAAAGGTAAACACGTTTCAGAGAGATCCTGAAGATCCTGGCTCAACAGCATCCAACAAGCCCTGTGTACGGGGTTCGCACGGTGGAGCGCGGCGGGGTGGTGCATCTCCGAGGTCCTGCAAACTGGTGGTTGGCTGACTATCCTGGACACTCGGAGGTAAGGACGATAGTTTTGTGAGGCACCCGGTGTCCCAAACCTGAAGCAAGCAGTTAGACAATCCTGCGATGCAGGTTTCCACGTACAGTGCAAGCTACCTAGCTCCAAATACGTCAACACGGCCTACAGCCCAACCCGTGCTTCCCTGCACCAACACAAACAATGACGGCTCAAGGCCTGTTGGACTCAGGTGCGGACTGCACAGGCTCCCTTTCTTTGCACAGGTTGGCCGCTCGGCGCCCGCCTTCTCGATTTGGCAACGTGCGCCTATTCCGGTGAAACTGCACCTGAGTTTCCGCAGTCGGCTTTCAAGACGGCCAAAGGCAGGGGTCTGGTGGCCACGGTCATGCACCGTCACCCTGCATTTGGTCATCGCCCATGGAACACAATCGACCGCGGTCATCAGTCGCTCGGTCATCCTTGCAAGACCGCCTTGCTGCATCTCCAGGTCATCAGCTAATTGGTTCCAGATTGGCAGCCCTTACCCCGAGTATCGCTCCATTGCGTCGTCGCAAATACCATACACCTCTCAAGGCGGCATAATAAGTGAGTCTGCCTTCGATCCCGTTGAGGTGAGCGAATCTTAGCCCTCTCGTGCGCACGTGTTGATTGTTCACAAAGTTGCCAGCTCTCCAACGAAGCATCTTCCGCAGAGACCCGAATACCAAAACCGCAATGGCGAATCTGGTAACGGTTATGTGCTGACACGACATCGCGACCTTCTGGCCGACTGCCGAGGACACTGCAGAAGTGGCAGCACCAGCGCGCCACCGTGTATCTCTGCATTGTTGCGACGAAGCGATCTTATCCTTTTTGAGGTCACGCTTCAGCTCTCGATACTCTTCTCGAGTTGATGCAAGAAATCTCGGAATTGCTTCTCTGCAGGGTCGCTGGAATCTCCCAGCATGTGCTTCGTTGCATTCGCTGATCCGTCAAAGCGGCAGTGGGCCAGCTCGTGCAGCAGTGTAGGGAGCACCTTGGGAAATCTCAAGACGGTGTCCCCAGGGGGAGCACGGATCCTGAGAGCAATGTACTCGGAAACGCGACCTTCCCAATGTCCAAAAAGCAGAATGTGATTGTAGCCCTCTTCGATTCGGGTCTCGATCCCAAACTCAGTCTTCTTTATCTCATACACATACTGAGCATCATGCGGACCCAACTCCTTGAGAGAACCTGTCTTTAGGTGGTATCGCTGCATCAACGCTATCAGAGCTGGGTCATTGCCGAGTTCCATCAATAATTTGTAGGCCCGGTCATCGGCCTCATCCGTCGAGTTCGGCCACGCTTCACTGACGCTTCGTCGGTCCACACGTATGGCAGCTGATAAGCTGTCAGAGCCTGTCCACCAAAATGCCAAAATGCCTGCTGCGAGGATGTCTATCATGGCATGTCCGAGCACACAGTCACTGGGCAAAGATACTTGACACTGATGGGTGCTGCTCGTGCCAGATGGCTGCTCCGGCCCTGGAGTTGTAAAAGTAATCATCGGAGCCGTCCCTTTGGTGGCTGCTGTGAACACTGCTACTGCGACATGTTTCTGAGAAGTGACCAGAAAGGCACTGGAACGGAAACTTCCGCAGTTTCTGCCATCCCTCTTCGAAGCACTCAATTCACGCACCCTGTCCGGCGAAAAGTTCATCTGCATGGCCATCTGGTCAGGGTTGAAGCCTCCGGCAAGGATTGCAGTTTGGAAGTTTTTTCGGGACCACCACCGACCTTGGAATGCTACTTGTACTAGGTGAAGCCTTGGTTTCAATGGTAATTATAGGTAGACACCTGTAGAAACCTTAGACTAGAAGTCATTGCCTGGCTTCGCATCACCCCGTCGCTGAAGTGTTGACGATTGCTGCAGTTGCCGAGCTATGAGCTATGTGCTGCATTGTGCTGCTTCTAGAATCATCAGAACAATCTTTGGACAGTGTCGTCGGACTGTGCCCAACACATCCTCCAAATGGCCATGGCTTTCGTTTCACCCCGGCTGTCGAATCTGCAACTCATGTCTCGCTGTCGTGCTACCTGTTTTTGCGCTTTTCGGGGCACAACATTTAGTCAATGTACTTCGTCTAGTCACCAGTCCATCCCCCTCTTGTGACCGTCGAGCTCAAGAGAGCGAAAACGCCTTGGACTTGCTGATCGATCACATGGATTGCATTGTTCAGGATGGTGGCCTCAACAGATGCAGCCCGGTGTGCGAGCAGGACACTTACCCGGCCCGTGCACGTAAGTCTGGGGCGAGATTGGGTTCGGCCTGAAATCAGGCTCGTGGAATTTTTGGACCACAGTCTGGGAGTGTGGCACGGCCACTCCGAGCATCTAAGGAGCTGGCTCCGTCATCGCCATGCAGGAGGTCGTCGGTGATGATATCATCATCCCCATAGTCCTCGTCCTTTGAGCGGAGGCGTCTCGCGCTGCAAACCGTCTCTGCCAAAGTATGTCCGACCGATGCTGTGCATGGCCATCACCCGCGAAACTGGGAGCCCTGCGAACTCTGCATCATAGTCCTCGTCACCGAAATCTTCCTCAGTAGCATAGACTTGCATAGATGTGTAAGACGCAGGACAGAAACCTCAAAGAGGTGCTTTCTCGTTCACCAGTAAGGGATGCACATGTTCGGGGAGGTGTCCACCCTCCATTCCTGCCATGGCTTCCTGGCTCGGGGTCTCAGTGGAGTTAGTTGAATTTCACGTGTAGCGTTAGTGACAGGGAAAGGGACCGCGCATCGCGGACCTCATCGTCCTCCTCTGCCAAGTCATCGTCATCCTCCTCTTCCTCGTCATCTTCCTGAAATCTCAACTTGTGCGGAATACGATGCGCAAGCAGCAATTCACATCATGAAGATGTGAGTCTGCAGTCAACAAGTTTCAAGTCTTTCCCACACAACAACCTTCCTCGTCATCTCTGTCAAGGTCGTCATGCGCGGCGCCCTGTCAATGGGCTTCGATCTCTTGAGGTCTTGTTCTGCTTCCAGCAGCACAGCCCATGTCATGAATCTTTCTGCACAGTACGGCCGCCAGCCATGGCCCCGGCATCGCCCACACCGAAGTCAGCTGTGAAGTCTTGACCAGGCCCGAGGCCGTCCTCTCCCTGCGTGTCTTTGCACTCCGTCTGATGAGGCTTTGGCCTGTTAAACAGGGTTGTCCCTGAGTGCCTCCAGCAACATGGGCGGTGCCGGCTCCGGCGAAAAGGGCCCCTGGCGACGAAGCTTCGGAGCAGAGGCAGAGGGATCAGAGGGGCCGAGGGGTTCAGAGATGCTCAGAGGCACTGCGCCCGGCCTGGGAGCCTCGGTTCTTCGTCTCCCGTCGCGTCAGGAACTCCAAGCATTTCACGATGCCGGTGGCCACGGCCATGACCACCGAACCTCAACAGAACTCAGAACCCCAACTACGAGAACCTCCCGATGCGCGGAGACCTCCCCCTGAGGCTATGGCATTGCAGATCTGTCCGAAGCAGTATTGCCACCAGGGATTCACGAAGAGCCTTCAGTCCAAGCCCCGGACTTTCACTAAGCTCACATCTGAAGCAGCCCGGAGCCACATTTCATGGGAGACACGCGCCTGTGTCTCACTTTGATTGCAGAAGACGTTCGATTCCTTCTTGCCTGCGTTGCATGACAGCATGTAAAACACGCGAAGAAGGCCCGGTGCAGAAGACCATCCGGCAGATCTGCATAATGAAGCTACAGTCCTCGCTATTTGTACTTGTTGCTGCCGCATCATGAGAACCATCACGAAGTGCAAACACTACACCTGCCATGAGCTGTAAACCCATGGGCCTTTCGTCTTCTTCTGTCCTTGACCTAGCCCAGCGCACACAGGTCACGTGGCCAAGACTGCAAGGATATGGACATCCTGTGGCCGGGCTGCCGGCTGTCTTTGGCATCGGAGGTGCCTGACACGGGCGGTAAGGCACCGAGGAGAGACTGAGGATCTCGGCAGGTCGGCCGCCTGGTCTCGACTCTTCGGCGTCTTCCTTACTCGTATCCTCTTTGCGGTCCACGGCAGCAGCAGCTCCAAGGAGCCTGGCCACAAGGCCGCAGACGGCGGCCACCTCCGTGCCGAAGGAGAGCCGCGCAGGAGAAAAGGACTCGGAGTCGGCTAAGGCCTTGGTGCTGAGAACCACCTCAGAGGCCAGGGCACGGCGTGGTTCAACGGAGAGCCGCGCGGTGGAAGCCAAGGTGGTGGCCAGGTGGGGCATGCATTTCTGCATCGGGATAATGGCCCCCGTGTGGGTCAAATGTAGTTTCTGACTGTTGGTCAGTGGCTGGATCTGCTGTTGCCAGACGTCTGCCAGCTGCGCAAATCGCGGAAGCAAGTGCCGCGTCATAACAAGCAAGAGGCTCTTCTGCGAGAGCCGTTCAGAGCGGTCGGGCACAGCCAAAGATGGCTCAGGTAGGTTACTTGGATTTGTACCCGGAACCGGCAAAGGTGGCTTCATGGCAAGTGCGCTTATGCCCGGCACTCGAGTGACCAAGGCATCGAGGACAAAGAGCAAAGCATTGGAGTCCAAGGCCAAAGGGAAAAGTGGGGGAAGCTTCGAGTTCACAGCACTGTCTTTCTCCTTCTCTGTCTCCTCCTTCTTGTCGCTCTTCTCGGCCTTGTCCTTCTCCTTCTCCTTCTTCTTGTCTCCGGCCTCTGGCTCGGGCCTCTTCGATGCGTCAAAGATCTTCGGGAAGGCGGTGCTGTGCTGGAGCTCGAGATTGAAGCAAATCTCGGACACCAGGGTTTGCAGCATGAGCAGCGCGCCCGCGTGTGGAGCAGGCTTCTGCTTCGACCTGCTGCATGAGCAAGCAGCATGGGGCCATAAGTGCTACGACGATACTAAAGCTAGAAAGCATAGAAGAATCCAAATAAAGCGCCATGTCAACCCGTCAGCCAAGCAGATCTAAAGCTCGGCTTGCCCCAAAAAAAACATGCGCCTGTCTGCTTCCGGCAAGGGCTCCAGAACAATGGAGTTCTGATCTGAAGCCTGTGCCTTCTGAGTAACCGCCTCCAGGGCAACACGAGCAACAGAAATCTGACGTGACATCACGACATGTCCCACGGACAGCCTTGATGGCTTCTCCGAAGATGTCTGGGTTGCGAATGAACAAGTGGTTCAAGCGGCTTGCGATCTCAGCAAAACTCGCGAGTTCACATGCAGCAGACAGCGCAGCAATGCACATGTGCTGCTCAAGCATGTCACGTGAGCTGCAGCAAAAGAGGAGCATCTGGCATCAGCAGAGCCCAGGCTACGTGGTAGGGCCAAAGCCTGCTTGATTGGGAGTGTCTTCACCTCCAAAGCAGAAAACCCAGCTTGCGAGTGTCTTCGTGAGATCTGGCAACCGCAGCCTGCGGAGAGAAGAGGGCCAGGATCTCGTTCTCCATGCGCGCTTGCAGCGTTGAGCCCTCTTCCATGAGGGTCACTGCCAGGTCTGCAATCATCTGCAGCCTTAGATCTCTGCAGCTGTCAGAGTTCTCCTGGGAAGGTCTGAGAGCCGGACATGCCAGTGAAAATCGTCTTCCTCGCCAGGCGCAGCAACAGGATCATGCCGCCGGCCGTCTCCGAGGGAGCCTCAACACAGATAGGCTTCTTTGCAAAGAGAGCTGGGGCCAAGGCATTGGGCTGCCTTCAGCGATTTGCCCTCCTCGTCCAGCGAGAGCTTCGGCTGATACTCGAGGAACGCGTGGGCACCGATCTGGGTGGAACAAAGCCTCCGCCACTCGGGCTTGCTGCTTGTTACATTCAGGATTGGCATTGCATTCCAAAGCAAATCTGTCCTCAGCAGGAGCTGGATACAAGCCAAGGCAAGTCCAGGCTCGAGTCCTGCACGGGTGTGCGACAAGGAATTTGCGCGCCCCCTGGACTCTCCGTCACCACATGCAGCGGTAGGCGTGGTGCAGAATTGCGAGTGGTCATTCGGTCATGCCTTTACATGGCCAAACGTCTTGCACAACAGATCTTACTCCGCTGCACATGGAAAATCCGGGATCCGGGATGGGCAGTACGCATGACAAGGAACATCAACGGATGTTCGGAAGTTAAGATACCCGGACGCATGTGTTTTGCCTGGAAATGCGTAGAGAATATCCAACACCCCGGCGACCCAGCTCTTCTGCACTTCGGCACCTGGCAGAGCAAGAAACAACGGCGGCTGGGAGAGATCACGGAGCCAAAGTTGGGCGTTGGCATGCGGGATGTGCAGGCTGCAGGCTTCCGCAGGCACACGCAGGCATTAAAATGCCGGGTCCACGCAGCGACTCTCGGCCCTGGCGAAGTTGGACCAAGTCCACGGAGATCAGCAGCTGATGCGCGCAGACAGTGACCTGAGCTTGGCTTGCCTTTGAATCGCCAGCGTCGCCAGCGCCTGGCGACGGCCTTGCGGCCTTGAGACCCTCACTGGCGTCAGCCAGGCGGGCGGTGCCAGCAGCTCACCGAGGCCCTCCGGTGCGGGCGCTGCCTAGGCCCAGCGGCCCAGGGCCAAGAGCGGGACAACGACACACCTAAAATGACCTAAAACATTTCAAGATCCTGGCCGATCCCATGCAAAAGGTGCGGTATCCACGAGCCTGCAGCTACAAGCCGAGAATACACGAACATGTCGGGAACTACCAGGAACATCCAGGAACTTACCAGGAGCCAGACAAAGGGTTCCACAGTGGAATCGATGCTTTGCAACGACCTCGCATCACAGCAGCCCAATGCTGTGGCGCCACACATCACCGCGGAGGAATGCTCTGGGCTGCTGGACCACCTGCTGAGCTTGACCAGGAGCGACTCGGCCCCTGCCGGTCCAATCGCAGCAACGACCTGACAGGTACACACGGGTACTCGATGCAGGGACAGACAGGGACAGGCCCCGCAGCAGATCCCTCCTGTCCCTCCTAGCCTGCTGCCGTCGATGCAGTAGGCTTGCCAAGACCTCTTGAGGCTCTCATACGCTGTCATGCACTCACTCCGTGAAGCTGCGCATACTCGCTCGGCAGTCTTCTGCACTCTCCCGCAGCCCTGTGCCTGTGCCACACAAGCCAGCGCATCGGCAGGGGGCTGGTCATCGCTTTCTCCCAGCGCTTCCAGGCACGCCTGTTCATCCAAGCTGGCCAAACAGAACCTTTGGACTTTTCGGATCCGAGCCCATGAGCCTGCACCACCGAGGATGCATTCGCCTCTGGACCGTTTTTGCCGGCCTGCGGGCCCGGTTTTGTTAAGCCAGTCAAGAGCTGGGCGCCGCTTCTTGGCAGCCGGCGGCTTGGTCCCAAAGCTGCGTGGGCACTGCGACCTCAGCGAGCCATGCAACGGAAGGATAGTGAGTGGCCCTCCGAAGCCATGTCGCCTTGGTTGCCACTCTAAGTGGTGGGCAATAAAGGCCATGGCGTCTGCCACCACCGGAATCGCCTGCTGCCGACGCGAGTTGTGAGCACGTTAAGCACTTTTTTTTTCATGTTCGGCCCCCTACCTTCGGAACCTTCCGTCCGAAGAGCAAGATCCTGGGCAGGAGATCCTGGCAAGCGTCGCGAGCTGGCAGCGCAAGCACGCGCGCACACGCACGCGCACAGAGAGAAAGAGAGAGAGAGAGAGAGAGAGAGAGAGAGACAGACAGACAGACAGACACACAGAGACACACACACACACAAGACCTCCTCTTGCTGCAACTGCAGACTAGCAACAGGGGAATAGCTTGAGTGGACTAGCTGCATGAATGAAGTGAATGGAACATTCCGCTCCTTCAGCATGTCTGCCACCAGTTCTTGAAACTCGGCCGCCGTTTTCGCCTTGACTCCTTCCAGACAGTAGCATTTTGCATGGCAGATCGGCAGTCATCACAGCTCCTGGTGGTGCGTTTGGAGGTGGTGCTGCAGTCTCGGCAGCCTGATGGAAATTACTGCAGCATACACACGCGCCATCGCGTGCCATCATGTGCCCACAAGCCCTGCAACGGGGACGGGCCTCCTGTGCCGGGGGGCTTGCGGATGTTGTCTCCTCGCCGGAGGCCTCGGAGCTCCGAGATTCGCCGAGACACGGAGGCACTTGAGAGCGGGCAGAGTGGGCGGGCGTACACAAAGAGTGGGGAGTTGAACACAGCCGATTGCCGAGGACACGGCCATGAGCATGATGAGCGAAGCGATGTCCTGGCAGTGTCGGTTCACAAGTATATAGAGCTTCGGGATGGAAGCAGCACATGAAGATCAACACCAATAGCCTTGATGTGATGCAACGACTGACAACAATCGCACCATGAGCCACTCAGTGCCAGCCGTGGTGTCATGACAGGAAAAAGCCGTGGCTTTCCAGCAAGCCTAGCAGGGCCTTTAGCAATGGCAGGTATGCAGCGGGCTTGGAACCCCACCGGACGTGTGTTGCTGTCCACCTCCTGCAGCCGGCGCCTCATGTGTGACACTTTCCTCCCAGCATCCACTGAAGAGCCTACTTTGGAAAATTGTGGTGGGAGTGAACTGCGGCCTAGCGTTGTGAGCAGTGTAATCTGAGCAGAATTTCGAGACAAGCCGTCGACCGGGAGAATACATGCATTTTGCTCCTGGTACTTGCTTACTGAACTCGCAATGCTGTGGCCGCGACTCCACCTGCTCTCGTGGGAACCCCATGTCCATGAGGGAGGTGACCTCACACTGCCATAAGGCTGACAACACGGACTCTCTCATTGCGGAAATGTCTCTGCAGTATGGCCAACCATGCAGAAAGAGTCCAGGAGCAAGGCCATGCTTTGTCTCGTTGCCTCGTCTGCCCAACGTCCCCTTGTTGTGGCTGTGGAAGCCTTGGCGAAAATTATCGAAAAATGTCAACAAGCACGAGCACAACGGAACCCGAGAGTAACCACATGCACTTCCCTCCATTCACTGCGAGCGGAATTCCTTTGACGCCATCACTAGCTTTCTAAGCCAACCTAGTGGACCTCGCTGCAGCTCGCTGTTCTGCTACAACTGTAACCACTCCATGGCTTCTGGCATTGGTCGCGGCGGGCGCCGTCCCACCAGTTGTGCCGCTGTTCGCAGTGGCCGTTGGGTTGGCTGGCGCAGGCCTGGCACGGAAGAGTGCGCTGGATGCTGCAGAAAGTCATGGTCGAGTCTCCTTCACCAGAGCCGTTGTTCCTGCGAGAACTACTCCATTCCTCATTACCTGTTCACAGCACCGGCGCTAGCATCCGGAGCAGAAGGTCGGACAGGGGATCGCTCTACCGCCCGCTGCGGCATGACTGCTTCAATGCTGCGTTCTACTCAAAGTCTAGGCCAGGACTTAGGCTGGTCCTCGGCGCTGCTATGCATACTACTTTGCAGCTTTCGCAGTCTGCCTTGGCGGAATGTCGCGCGGTCCATCCAACGAGTGCACCCAGACCTTAGCACATGCTTTTCTGCGGCATGCTCACTCCATGATGCAGCCACTCATAACGACGGAGCACGGGGGAGACATGGGGAAGATCTGCAATCACTGCCATCTGCAGGACAACTCCTAAGCTCCCGACCTTCATCAAGGACTGCGCAGCATTTGCAGGGAAGCGGGCCAGCTCTGCGTTGCGCCACACCTGGGCCCCGACCATACAGTGAGAGAGGTTCCTGTCTCTTGGGCGTCAGCTTGTTTAGTGCCCCAGCCATGAATTGTGCTTAAGTGAACCTGTGAAGTCTGCCTGAGCACGACGATCTTCAGCTCCCCGCTGGCAGCATGATCCTTAATGCTTCTGCTTGGACGGACCGACAGAGTGGATCCTGGCACAGCCATGAACATCAGGACATGTCCAAAATTTCCAAACTTTTCTGCCAACAAGAGAGACCCCGATCCGAACGGACCGTCCTTGGGGATGAAGCCGTCCTCTACCTTGAGTAGACCAACCTCTCCGGGATGACAAGCAGCTGATGTATCGTGGCCTAGAGGTCTGCACAAGTGGAGACCGGGTTGCCTGGGGTGCATTGGTGAAGCGTTTGTGCGAAGTCACCTGGCGGTAAATGGCGGGAGAGTCACCCCAAAGCGGACTGCTGTGCGTCTCTTTAGGATTTCAGGCCTTCTCCAAGTAGGCCAGGGCACTGCCCAGGGCTGGCGGTCCTGAAGCCCAGCGGCATGAAATAGGCTAAATGCTGTGCCTGCTGCGCTGCCGCAGGACTCCACTCTGGTTTGCAATGGATGCCGGTGGAGGGTCCGCCGGGGGTTGCTGCCGCAAACCCTCTCCTGCATCCAAATCCAAGTGCTGGCCCACCTTCTGTAGAAGTGGCCTGGAGCTGCAATCTCTTCTGTCAGGCATCCCCATGGCAGCAAGAAAGCGATCCGAAACGAGTGAGCTAATTCACCAACGCAATGGCAAGCAGTGCGGCAAGCAGGTTCGGGGCTCAGGCTCAAGTAGCTCGAAGCCACCCACTTGATAGAAAGCTGAAAGGCTCAGAGGCCGGACCGCCACGCGGTTCCTGGGAGGTCAGCAAGGGTGCATGGAGTGTAAGGATTCCATGTGTGTAGAATGCACCGATGGTAAGGAGGGGGCTGTTCTTCGTGCATACGGAGAAGCAGGTCGAAGATGTCCGAAGTCCAGTGAAGATTTGCGACCTTGGTAAACTGGCGTCTTGGACTGGCCTTGCTGCTAAGCGCGAAGCAGGCAAGACATCGTGAGACGCCGCAGCAGTTTCTGGTTCGTTACTGGAGGTGCTGGAAGAGTTTGCGCAGTTAGAGCATTGCAACGCATAGCCTAGGAGTGTTCCCAGATGTTCCCAACACACAGCACTGTAAGGTCAGAGCTGTGTCGCTGGGGGGAACTGCCGAAACACACGCCTGCATGCATGCACGCACGGCCGTGCCACATATCCAAACATCGCTGCCATCGGTCGCGACTCTCTGTGAAAATGAACTCGGGTTGCATCAGTTGAATCTCTCTCCCTGTTCGGCACGCCTTGGCCACCTCCGCCAGCTCTGTGGCCAGACCGGAAATGGTTGGCCTGGACGCACAGGCATCTTCGAATTGTCAACACTGAAACATCTGTAGACCTCGATCGTCCTATTGAGCAGCACTCTCTGAAGCGGAATGCGTCGCAGCAACCGGGGACCACACGTGACCTCTCGCTGACGAGCCCTGCTGTGCAGCTGCTTAGAGACTACCACGAGGAGCTGCCGCCTTGGCAAACACGTCTGTTCGCCAGCTCAGCTCCCCCAACATAGGCTCAGGTACTCAGATTTTCAGAGCGCTGCCCGCTGAAAGGGGCGCAGCTGCGTCGAAAGATCCGGTTGGGGTCCCCGGCGTCGCATGCGCCGTGAGGCGGAAGCTTTGTCGAGCTGCTTGCAGGAGAGGTTTGTCCTGCACGCGTGAGATTACGAGTCAGGAATGGGAGGGACCCATATTGAACTCTTGCGCAACCGGGCGCAACAGTGAAATCTGCAATTTCGCGTGCACTCCAACGAGGCTCGCCTTCATGGGAAACTCACGCTCTTTCTTCTCTTCCGGCTGCGCCTGACTGCTGTATGCTGTATTCATGATGCTAAGCTTGCAGCTGGTGAGATTTGCAAATCGACTCTTCTGTTTGCTCCAGTTTACTAGGGCACACGCTTCTGAAGATCCAGAGGACGAAGAACCTGCAGATGCACCCTAGTCTATCACCCCTTTGCAGGTACGTAAGGATGCCGCCACATGCACTGCATGAGAGCACAGAGCAGTCGACAAGCCTTCCGATTTAGAGGTAGAGCTCGGGGTGAACAAAGTCTTGATCGTTTCATGATAGCCTGGGCGCTTTACACTTCTCACATGGAAGCCCAGCAGGTGGCTAAGCATGTAACGGCAACTGCTACTCGCCAGTACTCGCCATCACGGCTCCAGAGGGATACTGCTCTCCGGTGTGTGATGCTGCACAATCACCGCAACTCTTTGACGTGCGTGCACGTCGCGAAAGACGCTTGGAGCAAGACTAGTCGTTGCGCTGTTGCGTTCCCGCTCCTTCCAAAGGACTGTCATGATTCCTCTCGTACTGGTTGCGCTACACACAACTCCCGGCCTGCACCTCTGGTGGATACCACGCTGCAAGAGCGAAGATGAAGCCACCCAGCTTCCCCACATGTTTGAGAGGAGCTCGCACTGCCTCGCCAGGGCAGCTGAAACAGCAAGCATTAGCAACAACGCAAGTGTCTTCAGACCCTCGTCACTCTTGGCAACAAGAACATGGGTACTCGCATTTGTCATCCTTCAGTTGTGCTTCACGCTTGTTCCCTCTTTTTCAGGCTCCCCCCCCCCCGACAGCGAAACCCCTTCCACTTCGTCCTCGCGGATTCGTCCGTGCATGATGACCCGCGCATTGCGATCACATGTCATGAACCCTTACCAGACCTGGATCAGTTTTCTCGTTATCCTCTCCTGCCTTGTGTCGGCTCTTGCACACAGAAGCCAGTCATAGTTGCGTTGACTTTGGCGGCTACACTCACTGTCAGTGTATCAGAATCACTCATTTTCATGTCCATCACCATCGCAATAAACATAAAATTTATCAGTGTGTCTCCCCGTAGCATTTCTAGGACTACTGACCACCACCACCGCCGCCCGCCGCCACCGCCACAACCACCGACACGCCCCGCTGCTGGTGCAGCTGCTGCCGCTGTTGCGGCTGCTGCTGTTGCTCCTTCTGCAACTCCGGCTACTGCGAAATCTGTTCTCCTGACCTATAACACCGGCCTCCAGCACTTGCACAGAGCTGCCCTCACGGCACACGGACAGGAGCCCTTCAAGCCTCAGGAGTGAACGAAGCAACAGACGAGTCCAACTACGGATGATGGATGCTCTGAACAGTAGCAATAGTACCAATGACTGCAAAACAATGCTACAGTCGATTCAAAGTCTAGAATCTAGAGTCCTCAGGATTCTTCTGCTGTTTACACATTTGTGGCCAGAAGTCTGGGAACAACAGCTGTTTGCTTTGACTGGGCTCCTTTGCCTCTGGGGATCCCGGCGCAGCAGCCGAGCGGCTTATGCTGCGGAGGAAAGCACTGACTTGCGCATCATCCGCTGCAGCCAGTGCGGTGTAGGGATCCTGGAAGCCGAGACTCACTTGTGGAAAAGGTCAGAGACCCGGTTTGACTTGAACACAACGAAAAGCAGCTACCGGGCTTCCCTGACACTGGCAAAGTTGCCAGAGCTGCTAGAGTCCCAGAGCATCCATCATGGTCGGCTAAGTGTCTGACACTCCCAGGAACACACTGGTTGAGCATTGGCTCTGCCTGGCTGACAGGAAAGTTTCCACTGCAGCAAAGGCTGTGCTTGACAGATCCAGGCCTTCTGGAAATTCGAGTTCAACCTCGGAGGGAGGGGCAGGCCATGGCTTTGCCGGTCCGCTTCATACAGCCGCTTCATACAGCGTTCCTTAGGCCCTTGCATGTCCTCCAGCTCTGCTGCCACAGCTAAGTTTCCATCCGGGCCTCGTGCCTGCGAGAAGTGACTACGTTGAACCATGATCAGAAGGTTCAAAACGCGAGCAAGAAAAATGCAAGTCCGAACAGCATGAAACTCCAACACCTGAAGGTTGAAGAGTCCGGCCATCGGATGCTGTTGACCTGGGCGCTTACACCAGCCTTCATCATGATCGCTAGCTCTGCATGTGCACCACAACCAGTCTCAAGGCACCGCACCCTCTAGCGATGTCAGGTGGTACGGCAGACCTTGGTGATACCGGGGTGCAGGCAAGGAAAAACGATGCCAACGATGGTTGGAGTGGAGGCTCATCACCAAGCTCCAAAAGACGCAGCGAGGTTGAAATGGACTGAGCGCGAAAGTCTCTTCAGGAGTCCTTCACCACATCAAGATCTGATCGAATGCCTGCATCAATGGTGAGACGGCACCTTTCTAGCAAGGCTGGGGCCCAGACAAGGCAACTCGTGAAGTTCCCGCACCAGGGCCAATCCTTTCCTTGATGCCAGGAGCCAAAACAAAATCCTTGCTCCCCAGAACCCCTGAGTTCAGACCACCGTAGCGCGGCACGCTAAGGGCCGAGGCTGAGGCTCGAGTACAGAATTCTCAGGCCCCGGCTTCTCGAGGAAGGATTTCAAAGTCTGCTCATTCGTGGACAAGATGGACCAGCAGAAACGACCTGTGTAGAGGCTTCGCTCTTGACCATGGGCGCTCATGCAATCACGGCTTGTGCCAGTGAGTGCTGCAGAGAGGTGAGTGACTTGAGTGTTCAAGCGCTGCGAGTAGGAGCAGTGCTAAAGCAGACGAGGCGGTCTGCCAAATATTCCGTGTGGTCCTCACATGCAGCGACCAACTGACACTTCAAGGTGTATTTCTCTGCGCCGCTTGCTCTTGCAGGTCAGTGTCCTCCAGATCCAGAGGCGTCCACTCGGGGTAGTCCTGCAGGTTGCAGCACATGATGACACAGTCACAGTCTAGCCCAGTTTGAGGACTGCGGTTACGGCTCTAAGCCTGCGGACAAGCGCTTCCAATTGAGGACCTGCCACCTTCAACTCGGAGCCTGAGAAAGTAGCCTAGAGCGCCACCGCTGCAGAGCTTACGGTCGCATGGGAGCCACTAGCCGAGCATCCTTGGCTTGGTCCAAGATGCTGCGCATTCCGGCAAGCATGCAGTCGACCACCTTGGATAGCGCACATCTGGCGCGGTCACTCTCCAAACAGATCAAGAGGAGACATATACCGCAAGCAATGAAGGTATCTGAGGTACCCCATGTATGTGTAATTCCCCCTTGGGCCCAAGGAACGTGGTCAGTGAGCTTGTTGGGCCCAGCCGGCCGATTTCGAAGAACCTCGGCCAGGTCAAGGGGCAGAGAAGACGAAGACGACCTCAGGCTCTGGCCTTGTCCACCTGGGTGCTCATGATCTGAGCGATTTCCTTGAAAAGGCGAGAAGGCAGCACGGACATCTGCGGACAGTGCGGAGGAGTGCCTACAGAGTATTACGGAGCTCTTGCATGCGGCATTCGGCGTTCTGAGGCGAGCGCAGGTTGAGAGTGAAGCAGGGGCGCGAAGCTCGGATCCACGAGGATGTCCGTCAACAGCTGTATGGGCCTCGGGATGCGATCACCGGCTCTCTCGGCGTTGCACCTAGTTCCCGGCGGTCGCACTGCATTTGGCCAAGGCCCTGACTTTGACGGCGAATTGAGAAGGAAATCCTCACCGACCTGCTCAAGTTCCAGCTAGTGACTCGATAGCTCCGGCTCTCTGGGACCGCGGCCGAATGAAGAGCGATGGATGCAAGCACCCCGGGCACAAAGGAGACGCATTCCGCACCTTTGCCACAAAAGGGCAACATCTGAGGTTCGTGAAGCCTCACCTTCCGCAGCCCTCTCCGGGCCCTCTGTGCTTCGGACTTCGCATCGTGTCTTTGCTCAGAGCCGCCATAATTCCAGGCCTCAAAAGCGGGTCCAGCGGTCTTACCACATCGAAGGCAGTGGGCAGCCAGGTTCCAAGCAGAACCTCGGAGTCGATCATCTGAGGAACCCGAGCGGGGTCCTGAGAGGCGGCAGCATCTGGAATGCCCCGCACAGCCAGCGCTGCTGACCGAGTTCCGGACATCTTGTATGATGCTGGACACGATGTCGATGGCAGTGCCGAACAGGGACAGCCCGACTTTTGACGGCTCCTGGAAGGAACTTGCACTAGAAGGGCTTCTTCAAGACTGGACTCCATGAGCTGTAAACTGTATCGCCTTCAGAGCGGTCTTCAGCGCATCCATCAGAGGGCCCTGGAAGACATTGGCCAGCCCGGCCTGCTTTTCGGGACAGGGATCTGCAGAGAGTCCGTCATGTCGGCTTCTAGCCCTCGGCCGCCCTGGGCCTGCAGCACCTCTGTGCACTGCAGGGCTGTCTGGATGTTCTTCAGCCTCAGAGAGCTCGACCCCGCAGGTCTGGACATGTCTCGTCGTGAATGCCCACCAGGATCTGAAAGGCGTTGCAAAAGGAGACCAAACGCCAATCCCTGAATCATCCTCTATCTTTCGCCTGATGCGGCTGGGAAGGTGGCAGTTGGCGGCAAAGCTTCCGCCGTGCAGTGACCTCCTCGAGGAGCTGCCAATACCTGCACTGCCGTACACTGTTGCTGCCATGGTCGGAGTCGGGATGTCAATGCTTTTGTCCTAGCTGTAATTTCTGTGCTTTTGCTGTTCATGTCGTGAGTCGGGGAGCAGGAATCACCTCGAAGGCAGATGTGCCATGTCTCAGCCGCGGCCTCTGCTTCTCCTCTCGTGTGGCCTCCATACCCGGTGGCTCCATCTCGAATGCCTTAGCTCGCGACATGTCGCATGGCTCCCGGCAAGCGCGCCGCAGGCTGAGTCTTCTGGCATCGCCGGTGAAGTCCAAAGCCTCGATTTGCTCAAGGCTGGAACTATCTGGACCAGTGCTAGTACGTACTGGTTCCATCAAGCCCAAGCTCCCAGCCATCATCAGTTCCACTTCTCTTTGGAGTCTCAGTGAGAAGGCCTGGCAAGGGCTTCTGCAGTGAGATGCAACTCTGCCAGCACGTGCGACAGCAGTTCTCTCCCTCGACTACACTTTCATCTGTCCTTGTGCCATCTACATCTACAGTAATCTACAGGACAATTGATGCAGCTGAAAAAAATCTGCCTGCAGGCCGCTGAAGTCTCGAAACAAGACCAGGGCAGCAGTGCCCGAGACCTCCCAAAGAGTTCAAGTGGATGCACTCGGCTTAGGCTTGGGAATTGGTAGCCTCTGCCGCCAGCTCCAAGCATCGCAGCATGGCTGTCACAGCCGGCAGGCATGCCACCTTTGCACGGTTCGTCCCCTGCTGAGGGTGCTCCATTTGGAAGGTTCTTGCCTGGCAAAGCTCAGGCAAAAACATCAGTTTTCTGCATGAGCTCCAGCATGGCAAGGATCATTCCCGCATGCCTGCTCAAAAGGTAGCTCAACGCGTTTAGCGGAGGGTAGATGAGATGCAGCATGGAGTCTCCAAGGTGCTGGCCCAAGCTGTGCCGTTGTTTGGTGATTTGAGACAGTTGTGACTTGAAACAAGTCCAGAGCCTTGGGGACAGGAGGCGATGCAGCGAGGCTTTCGAAGGGGTCGTGCCCATGCCGGGCGCTTCCAAGCGCGGGACAGCCAGGAGGACTCGATTGTGACCCTCCAGCCTGGCGAGTCTGATGAGATACGGCTCGACATTGCACCACAAGCTCTGAAGACTTTGCTGGAACAAGCGCTGGCTGACTGATCATCAGTTGGTTGGTGTCCAAGCAGCCCCCTCAACGCCTAGGCTTCGGGTAATGCTGGCCAAGCAGTTGCAGCAGCTTTTGAGAGCCGGAAAAAACCCTTGAAGTCTGCAGGCTGCCATGAACAATTTCGATAGAAATCTAAGGTCTCAGCACATGCGACTATTCCATGCGGGAGAGAAAGGCCCAACCTGATACGCATTTTGCACCAGAGGTGTGGTCTCCACCAACACAGCACGACAAGACACTATGCCAAAGCCGTCGACTTCCAAAGGCTCTGAGTCTTCAGCATTTGCGACAATTGCGAAGCTTCAGATCGACCTGAGATCCAAAAGTTTCGACCAAAGAGGCTTACCCCCCAGTAGACTTAGTCCCCGAACCCTAACTTAAGCTGCAAGCTCTGTCCAAACCGCGAGTCGAGGATGGCTCCCGTGACCCTGAGCGCCGCCACACCTGCGCCGCCACAAGCTCGCGCCCGGCCCCGTCCCGCCCCGTCTCCGTGCACAATGCGGTCGGCCATGCCCTGCCTGTGTCAGAACCCACTGCATGAAGGCTCTGCAGCCTCGGAAGAGTGACAACCCTCATTGAAACACACAGGCACACAAAAAAGGGCCAAAAAAAACTTCTCTTCTCGCCCGTCACACGCTCAGGGCATGTCAGCTCGCAGAGCTCGGACAGAAGTCCCGGCCTGGAAGATTCTTTCGCTTCAGGGCTGCTTGGGCACTCCCACAAGTCACATACCTCTTCGTTTTGAGCCCTGATGAGCCCTGTCGAATGCTGCCTTTACTCAAGATGGAAACAGCTTCGAGCACATGAACTACCAGTCGGGTAAAACATGACGAACCTACGAACCTGCAATCGGCACGCACACACGAAGAGAGCATTTCAGAAACGAGTTCGAGAGAGAGAGAGAGAGAGAGAGAGAGAGAGGGACATTACTCCCTGAATCTCTGTTGATGCGGATGCAATGGCAACCAAACTGGATGCACCTCTTCTGCAGGTACTGCTGCAGCATGCAGGGACCTTCCGTTCACAGCAGATTTGGCTTTTCATCTGTAACTGGGGCTTGCAAATGTGCTCAATGTATATCACCGTGACAAAGCTTGGCCGCCGGCCAATGTGCTTAATGGAGTTGCAGATGGCCAGAAGCGCTATAGCAACCACCTGCTGGCAAAGGTGTTTGATACATGCCGTCACACTATTGCCCTTACAGAATCTTCGACCATGTATCATGTGCCTTGCCTCCTGTCTGCCCTCGAGTGTTCGAGCACGACACCTCCAGGTCATGTTCTAGTGCATGTTTGTCGCGAGCTCAGACTTGGATCATCTACGAGATGCTTTTGGGCTACCACCGCATCGAAAGGCATCTACGCATTCAGATGCGTTCAGTCCCGGACGGTGCAACATGTTATCATCCGATCTGTAGTCACTGTAGTAGCTTGGGGTTGTTGCGAAAGAAACACCATCATGCAGCTTCTGTGTTCAACTTGGCACCGAGTCGTCGAGATGGTGGCTGTCTGTTCAAACAAAACCTTTGTAGTTCACGTTTTGGTCAGGATCTTTTAACAATTCGTTGCAGCAATCTGCAGGCCTGCAGCGACGAGACTTGAGCAATTGCGGAAAATCGTCTCTGACCGCTGAAACTAAACAGACTAAACATCGCTTACTCCCCACTTTCGCAACACAGCCCTTTCTAGCGCGCAAATCACGAGCGAAAATGCGTCTTCGCACCTCTCTTTTCAACCCGGAGCGACTTCAAGCAACAATCTGCCAGACATTACAAGATAATGGCGCAAAGCAGCGAAGCTTGAGCTAAACCAAGCATAGATCGGAAAAGGATGAGTCAAAACGTGAAGGTTCTAGGGGCCGCACCACAAACGAAGCTGCAGCATGAGAGCCTGAGTATCTGATGCTTGCAGCTCATCTTCAGTGTCTGTTTTTGCACGACGCATGCTGAAAGACACCAGCGGTTGTGACCTGAACCCCGGACGCCTGGAGGCAAACCGTCTTCTGTTCTGGGTACAGGGCTGGCCGAATTGCATCTGTGACCATGGGAGACTCCTGCGCTAAGCACAGAAACCGACTTGCAAGTTTAGGGATGCACATGTGCCGCATGCAAGAGCTGTACTGGCCAGTACAGGCCTCGAGCCGCTTGAGGAGCACTTCGAAAGGCTCCGCTGCCTGAGACAATGACACACAAGTGACGAAAGTGCCGCGTTCGGACTCGAATTTGGCTACGAGGCTTCCCCACATGCACTGAGAGCTGAACAGAGGCTGCAGGTACCTGCGCAAGCGGCTTCGCCAGCCACTGTACGCACTTTCACGACTATGACCGATGACTCACCTACGAACGGAATACGGCGCTACCGATCTACATCGTGCCTTTAGCACCGAAGGCTCTGAAGGATTGGTTCCCTGGCGGCACAGCTCACTGCAATCACAGTTTTTTTTGGCCCGACCATTCCTGCAGAATGCTTGCATGCTTGCATGGCATCTCTTTCGCTTGTCAAGGATGCTGTCGGCACATAGACAGACACATGAGCTGCGTCAGCAGACCAACTGATGCAGCAGGTGGCGGTGGCGGAGGCGGAGGCGGTGGCGGTGGCGGTGGCGGTGGCGGTGGCGGCGGTGGCGGCGGCGGCGGTGGCGGCGGCGGCGGTGGTGGTGGTGGTGGTGGCGGTGGGGTGGTGCAAAGGAGGAGGTACAGGAGGGAGGGCGAGGACAACGATGAGGCGGATGATGCTGATTGTGATGATGATGATGATGATGATGGTGATGATTATCCTGCATCATCATCATCATCATCATCACCATCATCATCATCATCATCACCATCATCATCATCATAAGGCTTACCACCCGACTGATGATTGGCAACGGCCAGCCACCACCAACAATCTCTTCCTCATCATCAACAACAACAAAAACGGCGGCAACAGCAGCCGCCTTGGGCCTGGACTCGAGATGTGCCAGCACGTCCGAAGCTGGGTTCCCAACTGCACTTTCAGGAATCTCGAATTCGAAATCAGCAACTTCGCAGTCCTGCACAGGTCTGACCGATGGCATGCAGAGAAAAGGTTCAGCTGAACAGCCTGTTTTAACAGAGACTTCTTCGACTCGAACCCTAGAAAGTTCTCAAGCCCGGGTGGACTCCCAGCCTCCGAGCTGCAGGCATCCCGGAAACCCGTGCTCCCGAGAACGCCTCAGGTGCAACGCTGGATCCCAGCCGCTCTGATCTGAGAAGTCGACTGAGGCTCCGTCTCGGGGCACCACAGCAAGCGAGGACCTTTGCTGGTGTTCTCTTCATTTTCCACCGAAGGGGGGATTTTTTTATAGCCAGCGTCTCGCCTCTAATCTTCGCTCCATGGCGGCCGCCAGAGGAGAGCTCTGAAGATGTCGGCCTGGGTTTCATCGGCAAGCAACCGTGCACGCATTAACTTCCTTTCAGGTACACCGTGCCCAAGGGTCGTGGCTTGGTGGACAGGCGGCCAAGCAGCGCAGCGCCTCGGAAACGAGCTGCTGTTAAGGCCTCCGAAGAATCTCACCCGACGTGATCACGGCGCTGTGGGGCCCGAGCACCAAGGAGCACTTTCAGCTCTGAGCCTTTGATTTGTGGCATGCCAGCAACACATGATAACGCTTCCTTCGAGACTCAAGTGAAGGCGACCCTGCTCTCACAAAGTCTACTCAGGCACCAACACTGCAACAAGTCTCGGAGGCGGTCCACCGCACCTTGGACAGCTTTCGGTAGCAAGGTCCTACCTTTCCTCGAAGAGGTCAACATGATACTGTACAAGATAGACTTGGACTCGTCGGTCTCTCGTCACACCTCCAGCAGCTTTAAACACTTCTGGCTCCCCTTGGGTGCTTGCCCTTCAGCTCCTGGTGGAGGAAAACAATATCGTGTAAGACCCGCAGCACCTGCATCCACACACTGATTCAGGACCCCCTTCTGCAGCGACAGGTGATTCTTACCCTCAACCATGCCTCGCAAACAAGCTCTTCGTCGGGAGCTCCGTCTGCTGCTCGCTGGGAGGGGTCAGCAAAGGCCTACAGTCAGGACACGCAGCCGTGGCGGACAAGCAGAAACCCAAACCAAGGGATGCTTGGGTTTTTCTGATAGACTGATGTTCATTCTGTGGGTTGCTTTATTCACCACCCCTGAACCTCATGCAACTTGATATCCAGGCAAGGAGCTGCCAGAATGTTGTCAAAGCGGTTCAGGACTGGATGCCATGAGGACGCCACCTGGTGTAAGCTATACATCGCGCCCTGCCAGCAGCACTTTGAGTGTGAGATTCGAGGTCCAGACACAGCGCTCCCATCGCTGAACCTTCAGCTCCTTCAGCTGCTCCAGGAGATCCACCTCACGCTCGGCTGGCTATGCTCTCGTGACATCGCACACGTACATGCGTCCACGCGTACATGATTCCATGCGTTCACTCATAACTCCATCATGCACTGATACTTTCTTTCTTTCCGGATGCCTCTGTTTACTTGCTGCAACCTGATCATACTTCTGATAGCCCAGTTCGACTCGGAACATCTCGGAACGGCCGCAGGATCAAAGCCCTTTTTTTGCAGCTCCAACACCGCTGAGAAGTTTGCCCAGCTTGCCTGGCTACATTCCGCCAAGTGCTCCAAAGCTCGCCGCTGAGAGACCGCCCTTAGCCGCTCAGAATCAAGAAGAGAACCAGGGGACAAGCTCGGACCCTGAACCGAGCCTAGAGCTAACAAAACCCAGGTCATGGCGCGAAGCCACGGCCATTCGAGCTGTGAATCAGCATGTCAAGCGCCCTTTGGGCTTCCAGTCAATTAAGCCCCCTGCGGCTTCAGAGCCAATGGAGAGGGCGGGGCGGGTGCCTCACGTTGCATTGCCTCAGTTCGACAACCCATGCCGGTGCGCGAATACTCTCCGCTCGTGATGCTCAGCCCTCCACGCCGACCCGGCTGGGCAAGCGAGTCTCAAAGACCGCGGCGGCAGCGCATCTACGTATCAGTTGGCTAATGATGGCGTTTTCCGCAACGTTTGCTACGTCGGGCGCGGCTAATGCTGCATGGTTTCGTGCTGCTGCAGGGCGAGCTGTTTGGTCTGCTCTGGTCCCACGGTGCGGGGCCTCTCGAGTCTTGTTGCAGTTGCTGGGCTGGTTAGGGCACGGATATCGTGTGCATGACACTCTTTGGCGATGATGTTCGGATTGAGCCACGGACACAAGCAGTCATAGACATGTCCAGCAAAGAATTGTCCTGAAAACGGCTGCCCGCTCCGCCCATCTACCCAACCAGTAACGCTGCAGATAGAGAAAGAAGACCTGAGTGCCGCGAGGAGGATTTACGGCAACTTTTTTCCCTGGTCGGGCTCACTGTCCCACGCAAAGCCCTTGTAAGGCGCTCTCTGTTTGTAAAGCGAGCGCTTCTTCGAGGTGCAGGAATTCCGCTTCATGTTCTCGAGCTCTGTTGCTATGGGTTGAAGTGGGCTGTTTTGATGCTTCCCCAAGACTGGAAACCCAACTGCATGGAGAGGCAGCGCCATTCACGCACGGAGCTAGCACAGCTCTTCATTAGGCGCCGCAGTGTGCCCGGTAATCCTTAGTCCCTTGGGTTGTGGCTGCATCTTTCCACACAGCATCTGAATCTGGCAACGAAGTGCCGCTGGCAGTATCGAAGTAGAAGGGCATAAGATGACTCTACGATGCTACGATTGGACACTATCAAGTCACGCCATGTTGCAAGGCTTAGTTCTTGACTGCCCGCACCGAGTCTCAGTGTGAGTGACTTTGGACATGCCGCCGGGTGTGTGTGTGTGTGTGTGTGTGTGGGTGTGTGTGTGTGTGCGTGTGTGTCTGTGTGTGTGTCTGTGTGTGTGTGCGCGCGTGTGTATGTGTGTATGTGTGTGT
>CAJNJA010005475.1:60482-79714 GCA_905231915.1 Symbiodinium necroappetens
TATGTACATATATATATATATGCTAGCTATATATTATATATAGATGATTACATATATATATATATTCTTCATGCCAGTATTTGCAAACCCAAGGAACTGGGACTTCCAGTTGTTTGGACAAGTGACGCGCACTGTGGCACATCTCCATGGAACATGGTAAGACCGCAGGACATACCCAACAATGTGTCTTGGCTAATCTTGTCTAGGCCCTAGCTAGACAAGCTCGCTTCCTAGATGTTGGCAATAGCGTAGTTCACTTCCTACAAGCATGAAGAGTAGAGGATTGACAATGGACACATCGCCAGGCGTCGCAAGAATTAACGCATGACTCACGCGAGCCGACACGACCTGGACAGATGCCTCGGATGGTACGACGAAAAAATAGCGACCTCTATGGGTTATCTGCTTATCCCACAAAAGGAAACAGCAGCTCGCTTCGCAACAAACGGCCGCTTGAGCACATACGCGTATTCCTGCAGCAAGGCCACAGAACCATGAATCACCTGTGGCAGGGCCGCATCATGTAGCTTTGCAGCTTCTAATACAGTGGCTTCTGTACGACTTTGGACAGGAAAGAGACCGGTCACAGGCTGCAGCACGAGGCCTGGGCTCAGGCGAAACCGAAGCCTTCATGCCCTTCACTCACGGCCTGC
Organism: Symbiodinium necroappetens; assembly: GCA_905231915.1. Lineage (NCBI taxonomy): Eukaryota > Dinophyceae > Suessiales > Symbiodiniaceae > Symbiodinium > Symbiodinium necroappetens. The sequence goes on from CAJNJA010005475.1 coordinate 61,136, forward strand.
CGTGGTCAGACTCGGGTGAAAGAACGCGAGCTTCTTGCCGTGATCAACACTCCAACACTTCAATGTTAAGGCAGTCAAGTGATTTGTTTGATATTCCATTCTTGGACCTGGGCCCCATCCGTAGGCGCCTGAACCTCTACCACCTTGAACTGTCCCCACATGAGAGGTGGTTTCTGCCCTTCGAAGGGACTCTCCGGTTTTTACACTGGGCCACCCCCCTCCCCACCCGACAGGGACTGGGGTCGTTCGACTTGAGAGCGGAGCTCACCGCTCGAAGACGAGAAACGTCTGAAGGAGTAGACGAGTTGAAAGAGGACAGACGTAGGGCGCGGAATTACAAACGGCAAGCGGGTGGCAAAACCGAGTGTGGAGTACACAAAATGTGTGCATGGCAGAAATACCCGTAGTGATGGTGCGGTGGTACTCCGCGAAATAAGAGTTTTTACCCGCAGCTTACCGAGACTAAAAGTCTCGCATTACTGGCAGATAACGTGAAGAAACAGCTAGGCAAAAGAGCAGCGGGCAGAGCCTGCAACAGCTTCTCTCGAAGCACGTCTTCTGATGGGTACTCCGGCAAGTCCACCCTCATGGTGCATCAGCTCCACTCCGGTCGAAATGTTACATGGTGGTCCCCACTAGCCTTGTCTTATCCTGTGTTTTTGAGGAACCCTAATGCTTGAGCACACTTGTCGCCCTTCGCTCTTGTCACAGTGTTTTGTCACGGAGCACATTGACACTGCAGTGTTGCTACAGGGGAGGGGGAGGGTACTTCTGGCTCTCCCTAAACAAGGTCGCGGCTGGTTGAAACAGGTGTGCGCCGATGGGAGCCGATCTGAACCTCGGCAAGGACTCGTTGAGAAGCTGTTTCCTGGTGTCTGGAGCATTTATGCTTCAAGCCCCTATACAGGGGGTGCAGACTGCACTTCTCCTGCAGGCGTTTGCCTAAGGAATACGCCCTAAGAGGCTGAGAACCTCGACAAAGGCCGGGCACGACGGAATCAGCAACGCTAGCAGACTCGACGTGCATCCTTCTCGACCCAAGCATCGAAGTCAACCACAGAACTCCCCCCTCTTCAAGACCAATACTGGGATGCATACCATATGCACGGTGAAGCGAGAACTTCTGCGGCCCTCTCATACCCACCAGACCCTGGCAAGTCAGGAAGACATACGAACACCCAGCTGACTGAGCTTGCGTGGCCCTTGGGCCCTTGGGCCATCTGCCCCATCGCCTTAAAGCCTTCGACCGGAACTCGAGAGGTTCCAGTGGCGAATTGCAGGAACCACGCTCGTTGCTCCTTGTACAAGTAGCAGGCCATGACCGTGTGAATGCAGATGTGGACCGCTGCTACACATGGACTTGCTGGTCCTGCGTAAACTCGCTCAAGACCTTCCAGAACCTTCAGTGCTTACGAAGGCACAGCTGGTTTGACGCTCAGATCTGAGGATTGGAGGGTGCAGGGGGCAAAAGGTGGATCCGCCGGCAGAAAGGTTTGAGGCGCAGACCACTGGACCTGATCCGACAGCGGCGTATAGTTGTGATACTCGGTGTTCTGCTTCAGGTCCTCAACTCACGCACACTCGCTACTACCGCCACCCCCAAAGCACAAAGTACACCTGCAGAACTGGCTCAACCATTCATCCTCCTTGGAACCCCCCGTGACACACCCCTGTGAACTCCTCAATGTCAATATCCGGCAGGCCCGAGATGAGAAGCTCCAGCTCCTTGTCGTCAAACAACGACAGCCTCAACTTATCAGAAGGGCAGAGCATATACTATTCTTAATCTTGCGAAGGAGTGACGCAGCACGGCTCTGATTGATCTCCGTAGAATACCGAGGTGGGGACAGCTGCGGAGGGACGATCTCATGCAAGCCTCGACAGCAGAGATGTTACTGAGCGTAGCCAAGAGTGGCACTGCGGTCACCAGCTCTGCCGGCCTTTGAGGAAGTGCTCTATTTGCTGCTTGACAGAGTTCGTCCTTGACATGACAGTCTTGAGATGTCTGGCGTCGTGAGATCTCTTGAAGTGGAGAAATCTGTTCGAGCGAATGATGCCCACCGCTTGCCCCTCGGGCACTGTGGCTAGAGTCGGCTAGAAAATCTCTGACAACGAATGAGGCCGCCACATCTTGTGCTCCGACATGAGTTGAATGTACCTCACTGCTGAAACAGCTTGGCGCAACAACACTCTCGCAAAAATGCGATATTGCAGCATGTTGCAGGCATGAAGACTGCTCCCGGCTTTTAGCCTCCTTTAGGAAACAGAGTCCGAGGCCACGGCTCGTGTTTGTTTTCGTTGGTTACGGGCAAAGTTCTGCCCTGAGGCTTGAGGTCGACCACCTTGATCCGGCAGCCCAACACAGCGAACATCACAAGCTTTTTCTACTCTGGCCCCACCTGACTCTCACCTCGCCTGCTCTGTCTGTTGGCCACGTGAAAACTAGGCGAGGCGCTTTGATCTGCCCCAGCTCGTCGCTTTCTGCGGAGAAGGTGAGCTCGATGATATCTGTGATGTCCTGTCAGCAATCGAGCTGGCCTTCCTCACCTGCCGTGGACCTGCAAACCACCTGGACCGAAGGGCACTACGCGTCAGAGCACCCGAGAACCAATTGCTGATATAAGTCGTACCGGTGCGGCTTTCGTTCACGTCACCACTGCTTATACGACACAACACAGGGCTCAGCACTCACCACCGTCCAACCCCGTTCACAAAGCTGGGGCCACGGCATGATCCAGCATCCTTAGGTACAAGTCACATCGGAGCGCGGTACATGCAGTATGAGAGCAATGTGAAGGCTCTTCGGGACTGTGACCCTGGCCATTTCAAATTGGAGAAGTATTCAGGATCAAATGCTTCCAGATCAGCAGGAATCACCTGGAGCACAGAGCGCAAGGTCTTCTTCGAGCACTAGCAGGCAGAGGCGAGCAGAGGCGGACCTTCTTCCCCAGCATGTGCTTGTAGAAGCCTCGGGTGAACCAAGCCTCCAGGTTCTGGCCATCATGAATGGCCTGGAAATCACGAGTTCTCAGCTCTTCCGACAAAATGGGAATCAGCAAGCCCCCTCTCCACACACTGTGCTTGCACAGCATCTGTGCAGGACGAGCCTTGCCAACCACCCTTCCAATGAAGTGGAAAAACTGGAGGTGGTCTCTATTGACATAGGACCTGATCGCGTTGGCACAGGACTGGTCTCGTGGGCAATCTCCGCAGATGGCAGCCCACTTCGAAAAGCCTTTTAATGCGCCCTATGTGTTGGCATACTTGGCTGCCAACATCGGATTCGGGTGGTAGGTGCAAGCCTCCGCGTGGCCATTGACAGCACAGCAAAGGCCGTAGCCAACTGAGCAATCAGGCCTTGCCACCGGCCTGCACAAAGAGGGCCTCAGAACTCAGAACATTCAACGACTGCCAACGGGGCTTCGCTCTTTTGAACACGTCCATCAACAAACAGCAATATCAAACGCAGGTCCAAGAGACATAGTTGGGGTTAAAAATTTCCCTGGCCAGCGCTCCATACCACTCCTGGGCCAGCACATCGTACGACCTCCTCGAAGACTCTCCGCAAGCTGGAGCAGCGTGGCTCCTTGGCCACACCTCCGGCATCGATGCCCTCTTCGCCCTGGAATTGAACCTTAAAGGCAAGGAGCTTACGAGGGCTTCAGATTCTCAGAGTCTGCAGACGGCCTGGATCTTGGCCCTCATCTCCTCACCGGTCCGTATCCGGAGTTGGTGGTACGAGTCCTGAGTGTTTGCCAGTCGCAAGGGCAACTGAGCAAAGTCTGCAAGCTGTAGCAACACTGAGTCCAGGGCCATGAAAATCTCATTTCGACGGACTCGTAAGCGGATGGTCTGATACCGGCTTTCTAGCCTCCGAGACCTTGCCAGAGGAGACAGAAGTACTACAATGAAGTCTCGAACAGGGCTCTAAGGCGGGCTGTGTTTGTAGGACTGACATGCATCTGGCTTCGGGCAGCTCGCAGCACATCGCAGCACAAGCAGGAAAAACACACGAGCTCCAGGCCGGAGCTGCGCCCTGGCCAAGGGGAAGCGCTAAGCGACAGAAAGGTCCAGCACATCTGCCCAGCATGCACATTGCCTTACCAGGATCCGCACCTGAAATAGGCCCGCTTGTTGTCGAAGTCCAGACAGGTCGGCATATATTGGAGGACCGGAGCGAAAGACTTCGACAGAAGCGAAGGTGTCTGTTTCAGCAGCGCATTCAACGGACGCCGGTGCTTCTTGCAGAACTGGCCGAAGCGAGATCTCTCTGCTGCAGACTGCTCGTGGAACTCGGCAAAAACGTGCGACCTCAGCACGGGATGAACTCCTGCAGCTAGTCTATGTCTAGGTTGTGCTGATGGCTGCTTCACTGCTTCACACGAGCAACAGCTGAGCTGGTGACGGGACTTTGCCCGGCTGAGAAGAGGAGGAGCCACCCTCGGTCATCTGAAGTGGTTCCTCTGGTCGTGGGGCCTTGTCCGCTTCCTCGGTGATGTGGCCATGGAGCACGAAGAAGGCTTCAATGAGCGGCAGCAGCCGGTTCAGCAACGGCTTCGGAGGCGACTGGCTGTTGTCAGGCGAACCGGCGTCCCCCTCACCGGAGGACAGGAGCTTCTGTGCTGGCGTGGCTGACATCTCCGGGTCGTCCAGGCGCTCCAATGTGCGATCTAGGGCATCCCACAAATTTTCAACACGAGCCTCCTCCATGAAGCCCTCCGGCTTCGAGCTAGTTCGGTCTGGTCCTGACTTTGAGGCCTCCCGGAAAACTTCGGTCAAAGTCCTGACCACGCGAAGGAAGCGCGACTCGATCGTGGAGGGCTCTGCAGCGGCGGCCTCGCACTCCTGAAGAGCTCGCTCGATGTCCGTGACCAAAAGGGCCAGGACCTGCATCAACTCACACCTTACGGTGTCCAGGTGTGTACGTGAAGCTGCCAGGGCCACCAGGATATCCCCTGCAAGTTGGAATGCATCACCCTCACTACTCGAGCCGTGGCCACTGCCGGCATGGCAAAGGAAGTGGCAAAGAGCCAGCACGCTCTCTTGGGACAGGGCCGTGTGCATGTCCTCAATGATCTTGCTCCACCGCTGTGACCCAACCGTCTCTTCCGTCTCCTCGGCTTGCGCTGCTTGCGCTGCTTGCGCTGCTTGCGCTGCTTGCGCAGGTGCGGCCGGTGCGGCCGGTGCGGCCGGGCTGGGCGGAACGGCCGGAACGGCCGGAACGGCCGCGGCAGTGGCAGTGGCGGCCGCGCTGGCCGTGGCCACCGTGGCCGGCGTCTCGAAAGCTTCCGAGTCCTTGGAGCTGGTGGAGCTCCGGGCCGGCTGCGGACAGAGCAGCGCATGCAAGACGGAGAGCAGCCAGGCAGCGTGTCGGGAGGAAGACAAGTAGAGTCTCGTGTTCACCAGCTGCATGAGAAGATTCACTGCACAGTGGCCCGGTAAGTCCGAAATTGCAATCCCTTGCAAGAGCGAGACATCTCCCCGCGACTTCTTGCTACGATCAGTCGACCATTGTGGTGCATGGAAAGCCTTTAACCAAGGCTCGCTCTGCAGCTTCCGTGCAAAGAAGTCCCCACACTGGGGCACTCGGCGGAGTAGGTAGGCCAAAATGGCCAAGACTCTCTGAGAGCCCACAGACTGAACTTCCAGCGGACTGCGGTGAGGCTGCTTGGATTGGGACCCGGGCCCATCCAGTCCTTCAAAGAGGCAAGGGGGCGGGAGGGACTCCAGCGAGGCCTCTGGCTCCGTCTGCCTGCACAATAGGATGAGGAAGTGGCCCAGGAGCCAGCTGCGAGTCACCGGATGCAGGGAGAGGTTGAAGCAAAGCCGCGTCATGGGCATCGTGGCGATCTCCACACGCAGATAGAGCAAACCTGAGCAGAAAAAGCTCCAGGCACACGGAGGTCAAGAGGTCTGCGCGGAGAAACGTAGTGGGCACCAATAGGCTCCGGACGGCAGGTGTGTGGAACGACGCTTGCTGGTAGAGGAACCTCCTCGGCAAGTCCGACCGTCTCTGTCGAAGGAACAAGGGACATCCAACCCCAGCGCGACTGAAACATCGCACTCATGCCCCGGACCTCGTTCTTGAAGCTACTGAAGCTCTCCAATATCTCCAATGAAGCTCTCTAAGAGGAGAGTCTGGGGATGCTACCAGCGCAGTGCCATCATCGAAGTCTCCGAGGCGCTGCAATCTGGGAAGCTGTTGATTTTCGAGACACAGGGAATATAAAGGGAATATATAGGGACATCGGGACATAGGGCTTTCTCAATTTCCCCCCGTTTCTCCCCACTGCACCCCCCCGGTTCCTAGTTCGACTGTGCGTGTCGTGCTCTGCAGAGCCCGGGTTCCAGGCAGGTGCTGGTCCGCATCGTCGAAAGAGCTCAGGCCTGGGGTGCCTGGCAGGGACGGCTGCGCAGCCAAAGCGAGGCTTCTCTGAGTGCCTCGCTGCCTACTTTAAGTTTCATGAGACTCCGTACGAAGTACGAAGTACGAAGGTCCACCACCATCAAAACACTCGCCAGCTTCACCTGCTTCACCTGGAAGGGAGGTTCTGGACCCTGTGATGCATCAAACCATTTTTCGTTAATGCATCGCAGTGTGCGCTTGTTCCACTGGTCCGAAAACCTTGCGCCGGAACATCATGGCACCTTGTCCTCGAGGCGGCCTCTGTAGACCGATGGGCCTCGGAAGCAGACGGCGGCTCGCCTAGCAGCTCTTTGGAAGGTCGAGCGAGGATCTTCCTGAGCAGTCAGCCCACCCCAGCGGCGTATGCCGCTAGAATGATGAAGGAGCTGCTGCCTGATTCGGCGGTGTGTCACTCTCAATATGTGCACGCACCGAATTAGTTGAAGATCAGCAGCGACGCCATGCACTCGAGTGCTGACTAAGAAGACGACTCGATCATGAGCAAGTGCGCGTGCTGCCGCGGCCATGCCTGCCGATTCAGGCACTCCGACTCACAGACAAGGCGGGCAACACGCGCAGAGACGTACACACACACACACATTGAGGTTCGGATTAAGACTACTCAACACATGCTGCACAGCACATGCCCAGGAGGGACACCAGTCCAGACAACTTGTGAGCAGCATTCCTGCCTAAATAGTCTGTAGTAGGGCCCCTCTGCCGTGAGGGACATGAGAGCACAGGCGCCTGTGGGGTCTGCGCCTGGGCCTGGGACTGGGCCACTCGTTGGCTCTGGGGTGCCTTCCAGGGCTGGGAGTCTCTGGGATTCAAGGCAATTCCGGATCTTCCATTCACGCCTGACTCATACCAGGTGCTATGCCGACCACCGGCCGCCCAGACACCTGCAGCTCTGACTGAGATTTCATACCTGTTGGGCTCACTTGCCATGCACCTGAATACGTCCCAATAAATTGAGCTACCAGATCTTCCCAGGGCAGTGCTCCTCTGCTGTCCGGCTGAAAACTCTCCATCCAATCTCGGCCAGGCCAGCTCAAGCTGAACCAGATTTAGAACCTAGAACCAACCCTCCTGAAGCCTGGCGCTGGGCTGCGTACAGCCGGAATCTCACGCCGCAGCGCAATGCGTGTAAATGCCTGAGTGCTGCTTTCAGGCTCTGCGCAGGGTCCCTGGTTTGGTCACCCAGCAGATTGTGAAACCTGGCCCCACCAAGCTCGCTGCACGATCTCGGAGAAGCTGCCTCAGAGGCGTGTGGTCTGACAGAAAGGCAAAGGTTCTTCTGCGTTGAACTGAATGGCCCACGCTAGAAGCAGAAACCGGCAGAGAAACGCCAAAAGGATCTGAAGCAACAAAGCTGCGCTTCGGCCACCAGCTCGGCCGGAAGGGTCCGAAGAACTTCCTGCCAGGCGAAGGCAGGCATAATATAAGCAGGTGACATCTGCGCTCTGCCTGTTAGTCTCACATCATCCGATTGGGTACAAGTACGGCATTCCACCAACATTGTGAGGACCTACTGCGATGCCAAAGTCGCGACATGCTGCTTGTCCTCCGGAGCACTCAGCAGCACCTCTTCGCGTAATAGGGGATCCAATGACCTGGCCAGCTTTTGCAAAACATGGAAGATACCAGCACTGACCCACCACAAAGGCTCACAAACTAGCACGACGTGAGCTTCGGCACAACCAATGCAGCCCCTTCTTTACGTGTAGTTTCCTGTTTGCAGGTGTTGCAAGCCTGCATTCTCGTTCGGAGGACGCATGCCCCCCGGGCCAAGCTACTGTCGCTGGTTTTCCCTCGTGTCCGAGCCGGGCAGACGCGATGAACGATGCATTGTCCATTTCACTGCTCTGCGTCGAGCCTCAGGAGATAGACATAGGTCAGGGCTGACGAAAGCCAATGAGAAGTACCGGGACCATCCAGGAGCTTACACGCTGCCTGAAACGCACACTACCGAAGATCTCTTTTACAAGTACTTCGCCAGAGGTCACTGAGACAATTGCGAGGTGGTGCAGCTGCGCTGGCCTGATGCAATCTGCGACAGCTCTACCAGCACGGGACAAAACCTATGAAAAGTCCCACTCAACGAGTCCAGAACGACCAACACAGGTCAAGAATGCTCCTGCAATAGGCGACTGCTGCACATCATGTCTACCTGTCAATGCGCTGGGGCATCAGTGACGATAGCCCGGCTTACATCGACGAAGTGCAGCCTTCAGTATGTGCTTTAACAGCACAGGCAAGATCTACGCTGACTGAATCTACGAGCGTGCCAGTACTCCGCAGCACAGCCATGACCGAGGACGACGACGACGTCGGAGAAAACCACTGCCTGCTGCTCTCGCCGACGAACAGCTTCTTCTCGGAGGACCTCGTGGCACTCCGGATTCAGGCTCAGTAACCTTTCGACTACGCTGGCACTACATTGATTGCGGCGCGACGGCCGGGAAGCCATGAAACGGAGCTCCGTTCCGAATTTGTACCACTCAGACCTTGCGGATCCTTTCCGTCTGCGCCGCCCAAGCTCGGCCTCGTCGCGGATCTCGGCGGGCAATGCCTCGAGGACCACCGCATCCTGCAGCGAAGCGAAGCGTAACTCACCGGTTTTTGCGGCGCGCTTCTGCCAGGAGGGGAGCTGTGCTCTCACGAAGCAGAGGCGAGTATGAGCCTTTTGTGTTTCAGGACGGTACCCCCTCTCAGGCTCTTAGGTCGGGGCTATCTCCGAAGCAGCGCTACCGGCCTGAAGCCCAGTGACAGATTGAGACGATCACTAATCTTGCGGCCATCTCGCATCGGATGCGACCTCGTGTGCTGGCGCCGCTGCAGGGTCCGAAGCCTCTCACGTCCAAGACGCGGCCGCGACCCTGCAAGTGTCATGTCTGGCATCGCCGTCTCTGCCTGTGGAGCTCGCCGCAAGTGATCGAGGCCTGAGCAGCACTGTTGGATATCTATTGTCTGATCTTCAAGGCGTGCCGAGAACGTGAAACAGACAGGCTCCGGGCTGACTTGCGACACCTCTGCCATGACCACAGATGCGCGCATGTCCTGCCAGCACATGACATGGCTGCAGCGGTTGATGCAATCACTCGACTGAATTCCTGTAACTCACACGAAGCTCTCCCTGACCTCGGGAAGCGCCGCCACCACGGAGATGTCAATCCCCGCTGCTTGCAGGATCGCGGACTGGCTGCAGCCCAGCCTGTGGGCACTGCGGGATGTGCCTTGCTTTGTTGGAGCTACGATTCCACGGTGTCCACCTGGATGCCAGGCGCTGCAGCTCCGAAATTCCGAGGCAGGCCGCTGCATCCTCTTCCTGGCGTTTGGATGCTTCCGCTTTCAGCCATGGGCCTTCCGAAGACACAGCTGTGAGAGAGATCCCTTCTCTATACGCCCGCCTGCGCACACACACACACAAACACACCTGCACGAATAAAAACGCAAACAAATGCTTTGACTTTGACGTGGACCATGTGACTCAACGAATAATGACAACATCTAACACTACTGCCACTTGAAGCCTCAGAGGGCCGTACGAAACTACGAGTGAAACAACTTGTTCAATCTTCAGGGCGTCGAACCTCCACTGGCCAGCAGAACGTTGCGTGAAAGTCGTTTGCAGTGGGACACTGGGGTCAACTGAGCAACAGCTCTGAGCCCAATTCACAATCAGATTTGCCGAACACCTGTAAGGGAAGGCATCAAAACGAAGAATGGCCGCACCCATTCCCGCGAATTGCCGGAAGCGTGCCCCGGGACACACAAAAGCACGTGTACACAAACACACAGGTGCTGCACAAATCACCTACCTCCGCTGCTTGCTCGACAGGCTCCGCAGAATGGTCGGCAGGCTCGGCGGGCGCAGCAGGCGCAGCAGGAGGCTCTGCAGGGGGCTCAGCTGCCTGGTGAAAGGCCACAGAAGTGCCGTCTCAAAGAAAGCTGGAATCATCTTGCCAACGACATGTTCACTCCCACCCCTTAGCACTAGCCTAACTGGCATGACATTGGCCGGCAGGGGAAAATGTACCAGCATATACCGGCACCATGCAGTCGGCTCGTCTTGAATGCCGAGCAACATGCCCGAGCTGCTTAAGAAGCGATTCATCGCCTACACCCACCTGTGCCACAGTGATAATCACGTAAAGACAGCTGCCACAAGAAACAGCCTGTAGCTGCTGTTTGAGTGAATGGACCAGGCCCTGGTCCTTCGGGAGCTTGAAAAGCTGTGAAACAACACTGTTAACTCCAAGGCAACACCTGTCCAATGCTTTGCATCGTCGCAGCCCTCTCAGTTTGTCGCCCCTGGCAAGTTCGGCTCCTTCACTACGTCAGGTCCCTCGAGGGCCCCTGAGCCTCTGCTACCCCATCAGGGCTCAACAGGCCCAACATCTCAGGGACTTTTGTGCCGGAAGATCGCATCAAATCTTTCGCGGCGCGGAGATTGAGAACTTGCACATCGTCCTGCAAGAGATGCAAGACCTGCAAGTGTGATCCACCACTGTTCGCGGCTTTGGCTATATCAACCGCTGTGTGCCCACGTGAAGTCTTTTGCAACGGGTCGGCTTTGGCTTGCAGCAAGATGTGGACCATGTTATCGGCTTCGTGGATGGGGTAGACGCCTGTTCGGCGGGGACAGAAGCAGGCTGCTGGAGTCTGTGGCTCACAGACTCCCGAAAATCCATGCGCCTTCAGAAAGTCCTGGAGCAATCTGGTTCTCTGCCGTTTAAGTTTACCCCGTCTGCTGGCAGGTTCCGTGGAGCTGGACTGCGAAGTGTTCAAGCCAACGCTTGAAGTCTCGACCAGGGTGTGCAGCAAGCCAGTGCCAATCGATGAGAACTCGCTATTGACAACACGCGCGCGCGAGACCATCTTCCCTGCATGGATGCCACTACTCTTGCTGACTTGCTGAGTCTGAGCCACTCGGAACGTGCACTCCCTGCGCCTTCTGAGAGACCGAATCCGACATGTGAGGTAAACGCATGGTCGGTAGGAGCTGAACATTGCAACAAAAAGCTTGCAAGCTAGTGTGATGCTTTTGGATCTGCGATGCAGCGAGTCCATGGCATTGTCAGGAAACAAAAAACACGCACTCCATCGCACTCCTCAGAGTGCAGCAGTCGCTGCAAATGCTGCAAGCGTTGCGAGATCAGATTGCTGGCCTGCTCATGAAAGCGGTTGACCGGCGGGGCTGGCTCTGTTTGTCATCAATCACTTGCAGCACTTGAGTCCGTGACCTTGGGCTCATGCTCCCCGCTTCGTTTAAGAGGACCGGAACAATCTGATCTCACTTTCCCGGCATCCCCAAGAGTGCCGACCCTTGGCTCAGTACACCGCAGTGTACGCTTTTTTTCAGGTCACTCAAGTCACCTTCGAAGAGAGTCGTGCCGTCTGGCCTCCTCAGCAGACACATCCAAGTGCCTGTCTTCGAGCGCCCGACAAAAGTCCTTTGAAAGCCGGGAGGCCGGAGAGTGCCGTGGCCTTGGGCCTGCGTCAGGTCGGAATTCTGCCACCTTGATCCTGAACACCTACATAGGGTCCTCTTGTCTTCACACTTCACTTCCGGTCTTCACCGCATATGACATAGTGTGCATGGCAGAGGCACTCACTCAAGGCAACACCGTGGCCTGCCCCTGCACAAAGTTGCATGTGAGAACTCGTCCATCGGGAAGCCGAACGCATCCCCGTCCATGACGCCTTCCGTCCTGCGTCTCGGTAGCATCGAATGAAAGAGGAGGTCGCTACTCGTCACCCACGTGCCGCCCGCCGCGCCAGTCCTTGAACTCGCCCCAGTACGCGGCGCTCTTCTTTTCTAAGATGCCTCTACCCTCGAAGCGTCCAAGACGGAAGTCTCCCTTGTACTGAAGTCCATCAGCAAGGCGAAGGCGGCCAAAACCATCAGGGCGACCATCCTTCATTTCTCCTGCAGTTACACAAGCGAGGTGTCAGACTCCACCTTCTTGGATTTGGGGCGATTGTTGGCATCCTGGCCTTCGTATTCGCTGCCATCCGGCAAACAGCGCTTCGATTGCTTGCATGCCGGTCGCTCCGGCGTAAGGTCACGCTGTCTTGACAGAGGGATGCGGCGCGGAGGTGTCCGCGGCAACCTCACCGAGCTAGCTTAATACAACATGTACTCGGCCATCTTTTCTCAATTTCTGCCGAGCTGCGAATTTCCCTGTGAACTGCATCTTTTTGGAGGGATGCTCTTCGGAGAAGAACTCTCCGAGGAAGACGAGGAAGAAGATGAGGACGAGGAGGAGCTCGAGCGATTCCGGAATGGAAGGATTGGGCGAGCTGCACACGCCTTGCTCCGCTTGTCTCTCTGAGTCTGTTCCGTCGCTATGTGATATGAATATGTTCGTTTAAGTTTACAGGGGTGAATATCAATATGCACCAGTAGAAAACAATCGCCGAATACATTTCTTACGCGTGGTATGCCGTTCGTGTTGATGCTTACCGTCAAACAGTTTGAAGTTTAAATTGGCAGGTCGGCACAAGATAAACAACAGCTGGCGTGTTGAGAACTCAGGTCGAGTGATAGTGAGGACAACGACTGCGATTACGATGATTATGCATGTCCAACTGGCCATAACTATGGGGCGCCGGTAAGATGTGGACTTTGGAGTAAGGAACAAGCCACGCTTCGCAAGTGCTTTTGCTGTTTGGTTCTGATGCGCATTGGTTAAAGGTTTAGGTTTCCTTGTATTCACTGCACATCACCGCACGCCCCACCTCCCGCACTCTCCGGCTTGAACATGCCACGCACCAGTACTCAGCAAACACATCGCAGGTGTAAGTCGTGCCGCCAAACATCTCGCAACAACCGTCTGGCCCCATGTCTGCACCAATCGCAAGACTGTGGCTGCAGCTTTTTGTTTGCTGGGCTGCGCTCCCTTTCGCTGTGTATCGCTCGGTGCTTCTTGTTCGTGCTGTTGCTGTGCATTCACTTTCCGGATAGGATAGGAGACATTAGGCGAATGTGAACCATACGCTCCAGGAGCTACGCGAATGCACAGTAAAATAAAACAACTAGTGCGGACCTTTGATGCTTTTTGTTGCTCTGCATTCGCCCAGCGGGACTCGGTAAATGCGTGGTCCAGCCTTTTTTGCCGCGCGGTCGGGTCCTCACGGGTTCCACACAGGTCTTAATGCTTGCTGTGCGTTCGCGAAAAGGGCTGGACCATGCATGCGTTATCCCGGTATGCGACAGAGCAAAAAAGGGGGCTTACCACGTAGTTGTATGAATCTCGTGGGAGAATGCAGAGGAAAAAGATGGGTTCTACAGCCGAACGCAGTGTAAGAAAGGCTGCTCCCCAAGGCACATAATGGGCTCTGTAGCAGCCACGGAAAACAACACCTTTATGCAAACACATTGGGATGTTATGTCTTTATCTATGCAAACATAACGATTATATACCTACATAAAAATAATTACACACTGATACATGATACACGTGTGTGTGAACTGTTTGTCCTTGCGTTTGTAGTTGCTTTCATGGACATGCCCTGATGTATGTCGGGTGCCATATGTATGCGTGCATGCGGCAGGTACATAAACAGAAAAAAAACCTTGCATTGTTGGTACGCATGTCTGCACGGATGGGATTCGTATTCAAAGCACGCAAGACCCTGTCAAGAGTGCCTACTTCTGCGCCTCGCCAGGCTGAGTTGCGACGGCAGGCCCTCGCGTCGGTCGGCTTTGCGAAGTCGTAACAGATTGCTTTGTCGGCACTTTCCTATGGACAGGGCAAAGGAGCAAACACAGGAAAGGTCGAATGAACCCATTCTCACGACTTCGTTGGCCTAGGCTCTTTGGAGCCTTCGGCGTGCTCTTCGCGCTTGGGGCTCGTGGCCGAACTTGACGACATTTCGGTGGCGTCGCTGCGTCCGATCGCCTAGTCAGAAACATAAAGGCCTGTTTCAGTGCTTAGCTGAACGATAATGATTTTGCTACTCTGCCGTTTATGCAAAGGGTTGATGCCAGTTCTGAAAAATGGGGAACTGTCGACCTAAGAGCTGCCAGATGCTGCCCTTGCCCCCACCGTAAAGCCCAGCTCCTCTTCCTTGGTGGTGTTCGCGGTGTATACGCTTCGGAGGTTGTCCTGTGCTGATAGCATTCCCCCCTGTCTACCCATTCTTTTTTCTCGCCCGGCTCCTCTTCGCTGGTGGCGTTCGTGATGTGCGCGCTTCGCAGGCAGCGAAGCCAGCCTGCAGTTGCCTGCCGAGTGCCTTCCGGGCCAGCCACTCTCACAGCGTCATGGATTGTGTGACTAAACCGTTGTCGCCGCCCCAAAGGCCTGCGCACGAAGGCTTCGTCTGAGCTCTTGGATGACCCCATTTGGCCCCCCAAGCTGCTCTTTCAGCTGACCCGAGCTCACAAGTCGTTTCATTCCTGTCCACTTCGCAAGGCGAAAGAAGGTCTCAGACTACACGCAATCCCAACATGGCGTGAGCCTCATTATCTTCATTCAGTTCATCCACGCCGGGAACAACCGAAACATCGAGCGTCCTTGATAATGCCGGAACCAGCCGGGCTGCCGCAGGGCAGCGACTATCGCCCGGTAGTTCTCGGGGTGCACAGACGCCCCCACGAAGAGTGCTCCAGTGTCATTGTCCGCGAGCACATTCCGAGCAAGCAGCTCGGGCGACCCGTTGAGGTATCTTTGCCTGCACACTCTACTTAGCAACACCTACCTGTCTTCCCACGGCCCGTACACCTTGGACCAATTTGCAGCCCAGAAGCCAAATGCTCGGCTGCCTCAACTCAGCACGCCACCGGCTGTCCACCCGACTCAGGGACAGGGTATCGTCCGCCTTCAAAGCCTCGCGAGTGCCAATTTGCTTGCACGTGCGAGATCATGTGCGAGATTCGTTTGAGACAAGTCATACGGCCAAGAATGAGAAGGGGTATGAATTCATGCAAGTGTGGGCAGACGCGAAAGCATGTCCAGACCCGGTCCTGCGACTTGTGCTTTTCACAACCGGAAGTTTGCTGTTGGTGAGCCCACCCCTGCCAATACCAGTTCACAGACTGCAGGCCTCGGCAATGCTGATCGCTGCCCAGCAGCAGCATTGCATTGCTGACTCTTTCGGCATGTGCTCATGAAGCAGAGCTTCGTACACATGCACTTGCAAAATCACGATGGCTGACACTGGGTTCGTCTGATTTGCGATTGATGCCGCGTCAGCGTGTGCACACGGCCTGGCTGCCGGAAGCAGTAGCCCTAGCTTGTTCCATGGTCCCTCGGAGCTTGAATACCGCTGTCAGCGAGCACATCAAGAAAGGCATGGGCCATCATGGGCCGCATCCTCAGGGCCGTTGCAACCACTGCTCAGACCGGACACCCTATGTCTGTTCACGCATGTCCACCCAGAAAGAAAGGTCGGTCCATTTCTCCCTGGGATGCACAAGCATCACTCGCCTTGAGCGATTAACTTGCACACAGCTCGGCATGTCTGCACCCCGACATGCTGAAACCGTTTACACCGCAATGCATGGCTCAGACTATCTCAGACTTGAGACTTGGGGGGTTTTGTTGGGAAGACGAGCACTCGCATTGGTTGGGATCAAACTCGAACGGGACGCATTCACTTCGAATGCTTTGCTTGCGGCACTAGGAAACACAGCAAGTCTCGTGACGAGCTTAGAGCGAGGCAGGCGTGGACCGTCCGAAGCCACACTCGTCGAGGCGCATTTGCTGCCGTTGGCTCTGCAGCTTCTGCAGTGACAGCTCCAAGGATCGCCGCCTCTTCTTTGACGTTGTCCCCTGAAGCTCTCTGCTGATACCAGCGCTGCGCAGCCTTTGCCGGAGTTGCCGCAGCACTCCACTATTCAGACCTCTCGGCCGACTCAGACGACCTTCGGTTGCCAACCGCTTCATTCCTGCGGGAAGAGCATCATCGAGAAAACCTACAGGCTTACAATAGAACAAACAAAAAACAAACCTCATCTCTCCTTGATAATGCCGGAACCAGCACGGCTGCCGCAGGGCAGCAACTATCGCCCGGTAGTTCTCCGGGTGCACAGACGCCCCCACGAAGAGTGCTCCAGTGTCATTGTCCGCGAGCACATTCCGAGCAAGCAGCTCGGGCGACCCGTTGAGGTATCTTTGCCTGCACACTTTACTTAGTAACACCTACCCGGCTTCCCACGGCCCGTACACCTTGGACCAATTTGCAGCCCAGAAGCCAGATGCTCGGCTGCCCCAACTCAGCACGCCACCTGCTGTCCACCCGACTCAGGGACAGGGTATCGTCCGCCGTCAGAGCCTGGTGAGCTGTTTCTTCGAGAGTTGGCACAAGCCTGGTGCATCGCACGGACTCAATCCCGACAGCAGATAGGAGAAGCAAACAAACAGTAAGACGCAAAAGTCCGGGGAATGTTCTTTGAACAGCCAGCGCGCCTCTGCAATCATGGAAGCTGCCCACCATGGCGGCGGCGCCGACATTCAGAGGATATTATATATATATATATATGTCGGGAAGCAGTTGTGCTGAAAGTGAAATTCCTGCACAGCCTCTTCTTTAAGAGCACTCATTGGCTTTGCATATCACTCTGCCTTTGTGAATCCTTTCATTCTTGTTACAAGTAACTTGTTGAGAATACGAGCTGCTCGACAGACGAGCGTCCACAGTCCACATCTCTTCAGCCCCGATAACATCTTAGTTTGGAGCCAAGCTCTCGACGGGAATTCGCAGGCCACTGCAGCAGTCCGTCCACTGCGGAGTACGAGAACCAGGTGTAGGCCCAAGTTCTCTTTAGCGGCTCATGCCCCGGCTCAGCACTGCTCAATGGACTATGATGGACTGGCTGCAAGGCGCCTCCTGAGGCTCCGCCTGAGGCTCCTGGGCGGCGGCGCCTCCGGTGCCTCCAGGAGGCTCTGGAGGTGGAGGCGCTTCGTGCAACTGGAGCGGCAGCGTCTGTAGTGTGGGGGCACCTTTCGCACTCGGGACGAGAGCTTGTCCCAGGCTGCAAGTGCATGTTGCAGGAGTTTCATCATTCCAGTCCTCTGAGAACTTCACCTGGTGCCGGGATGCCCTGCACGGAGGCAAACGCCTGAGCCAAAGCCCATATGTCGGCGCTGCTGGGCCCAGTTTGCACCTCAACGGAGGTGCACATGAATCTATTACAACTTGGTGGTCTGCAGCTGACTGTCTTGGGTCTTCGCTGCCTGGTCTGCCTGTGGCCCCGCCAGCGTCGGAGGAATGACCTGGGCACGGGGGTGACAAGTTGCCTTTGAATATCCTCACATAGACCTGCACAGATCACTCTGCGAAAGGCCCGGGCGGGAGCTGGTACGAGGGCGGGGACCGGGACGATGCCATCGCGCGACACCTCCAGGCTCAATGCCGAAACGTCCGTACTGGTATTGTACTACAGCCAGCAAGAGATGTCTGGTTTTCGCAGGCACGCCAGCAAAGCACAAAGGCTGTGGGCGAAAAACTCAATAGGATGTCAACAAGTGGGACAAGCGAAGTGTGGCATGCGGCATCAGCCTCCCTTTGGTGCCTACGCATCAATGCATTTGATCAACGCTCAAGAGTTAAAGCAGGCAGAGGCGAACATGAGCAACACTCGATAAATGCTTGCCAGATTCCGGACCGAAGGCGTCACAAGCGTGTAACTGAAGGTAAGCATGCTTCTTCCATCTTAATATTTCCAGCAGTACCTCATCGGCTGGCGCCGACAGCTGGACTGGGTCGTGATAATCATATTGCGGGCCGTATTTCGGATCTCCTACATGGACTGCACAAGTTCGATCAACCGTGGTGCTGCCCAGGGTGTTGGTAATGGCAGCGCTTGAGAACTATGGGCGATCCCAAACTGAAACTTCAGAGCGACAACGTTTTGCAGAACCGCTCGCGGATTTTTGATCACAGCATGATCACGACTGATCTGACTTGCGAATTCTGTACATTAAGGGACAGGAGGGAGAATAAAAATCGATGACGGTCCGTGACCATACGAACCCCGAAAAACTGACAACTAAAGGATCCCGAACGCAGGGAATCCCAAGCTAACTGTACCAAAGTCAGGTTGAGGCGGATGGCTTCGCGGCCTGGGGTGGATGCTCGGCAACCGGCCTCATCTCTTCGTCCTGTAGGTAGGTAGGTAGGTAGGTAGGTAGGTAGGAAGGAAGGAAGGTAGGCAGGCAGGCAGG
>CAJNJA010005476.1:0-10006 GCA_905231915.1 Symbiodinium necroappetens
TTAAGGTTTAGGGTTGAGGGTTTCCTGTCCCAAACCCACGACGAAGGACCTGGAGGCGGAAGAGCAGTGGGCTAGGAGCCCCAGGCCTCGCAGGCCTCTCTAAAACCACCATAGGGTTTAGGGTTTAGGGTTTAGGGTTTAGGTTTTAGGGGCTTAGGGTTAACATCCACAAACCCCAAACCCCGACTTAGGGCGTTTTTTAGGCTTTAGTGTTTCGGGTGTAGGGGTTCTTGGGTTCTGGGGCTTAGGGCTTCTTAGGCCTCAGGGTTTCGGGTTTCGGGTTTAGGGTTATCCCAATCCCCAAGCACAACAGAACCTATAAACCCCAAGTCTCAAGGCCCTGAAAGCCATTAAAAGAATGGTCGAAGGCCCAAGAGGACCAAACATTTAGGGGCTTTGAGGGTCCCTACACCCTGGACCCCGAAAACCCCAAAAGGGCTCAACCCCACACTCTATAAAGGGTTCAACCCGAAACCCTAAAGGGCTCAACCCGAAACCCTGCAGGGCTGTAGGATGTTGTAGGGCTTAGGTGCAAAGACCCCAGCTGCCCTGGCAAGGCTCTTCTATCCAGCTCGAGCCATCGCCGCTCCAGACATCCTCCAAAAGCCCCGTGGCGCCATAGCCACCAGCAAGGAAGATCTTCCTGAGGGTTCGGTGGCTTGTTTGCTATGTGGTCTTGGGGTTATCCTTTTCCAGGGTTTTAAAGCATTTTTGGGGGTGTAGCTGTTTCTTGAAGGGTTCAGGGTTTCGAGGCAGGGAGACGAGGGCTTTGGGTGAACCTTCAATCGCAGAAAGGTGGGTTCAGGGTTTAGGGTTTAGGGTTGAGCCGGAAATACCGAGCAGCCACAAGGAGAAGGAGCAAGACAACAGCCCAAGTGCACAGAGATAAAGCCATGCCTCTCCACAAAAAAACCCCACACACATACAGCGACGTCACAAGCCGGAGCTGCAAGCATTGAACCTGAAGCCCCGAAACTTGAAGCGAACTTTTTTCTTCTGCTAGGGCTCCCGGGAACGGTTAGGGTTTGGGGGTTTAGTTTAAGGTGTAGGGGAGATTTTTCTGCCTCGCTTAGCTTGACAGCACCCCTGACTGAGAAATGACCTGAACCCGCGAGAAAGCATCAACAAGAACCAAAAAACTGTATCCCTGATCTGGTAATCACGATCCTAGACACGCCTTAAACTAGTGAGAGTACCAGCTGCAAATCGTACGCAAGAACCCTTATCTGGACGATGTTCTAGGCACTTCAAAAAAAACGAGAGATCCCAATACAACACAAACATGATAGGTTACTAGAACCTTACAAGACGTCCGAAAAGGGACCGGACCCCGCATCCAAGAAATGCCTGTACAAGACATGTTGAACTCTACAAGCCCGGTAACAAACCCTAAACGGATCGCCTGACATTTTCACAGGACCCTGGAAAATAGGACGACTGTTTAGGCAGCCCCCCAAAAAAGCAGAGCCGCCCCAGGTGCGCAACTGCACCGAAGTCTCGGCGAGGGGCCTTCGAAGCTTAAGTATAAGAAAGCGAACTAATGATTAGAATAGCGCTTTGGTGTACGCGATACTATGAATATAATGACTTTTAAAGTTGATAGTTATTGAGGCCTCTATATAACCTACACCCTACAACGTCGTACTTTGTTCGGCTACCTGATTTCCTGTTATAAGACCCAACGATATTATAAGTTAGTTATGCAGAAGAAGGCACGGAAATTGTTGAGGTTAGGTCAGATTACAGGGTTACAGGGTCTACTGGAGATGTTGCCTCCAATGAATATGAAGTGGCCACAAGTCTTTGACATAGGCTGTGACAGCCGATGGTTCATTGACAAGAATAGATCGAGAAATAAATACATGTATCGTCATAACAAAAATAGAAACTATGCGGAATCTTGGTATTACTATCGTTATTTTTCTAGCTCTCATTCTTAACTATTCCTATTCGCCTATTCATGCTTGTTCTTATCCTTATCCTTGTTCTGGTTCTTATTATTATGCTTATTCTTACTCTCATTCTTATTCCCATTCGTATTCGTAGTCTTCTTCTTATTGTTACTATACTAGTGTTACTATCCAAACTTAATATTGTTAGGGTTAATACTATTATTTCGCCTCAAGCGTGTGGTTTATATCAGGAGCCGAACTCACATTCAGCCCCCGCGTGCACCGTTCCGCAGAACACACGCGTCCTGTGCGTTTGGCAAGGAAAATGGGCTTCCGGTTGGCGCTGTCTTCCCAGAGGGTGCCGTGGCCGTTTGCCTGAAGCAGCCAGAATGTAGACTGCAGCATCCGCCGCAAATCAAGGGTAAGGGATACGCGACCAGCGTGTGTCCACGGATCCTGCGGATGATACTCAGGAGTGCAGGCATACACATGTGTAGGAGTTTCCTTCCCCACATGCGAAACGAAGTTACCCAAGACGCCACCACCAAGTGGCAAACATCAGAAGGGTATCCATGACAAATGCATCAGGATCCGGCCATGTGGCGTCTGCATCCTAGGACTGCTCAAACCAGCAGTCCCAAGGATAGAAGCGGAAGCATCTGGACACATCCCTCCGGAAGGTTCAGGTTTAGGGTTTACGGCTGATACTGAAACAAGCGTCCTTTCTGAGTCTTATCGGGCTCAGGGTTCCACGGTTCGGCCTTGCCAGACAATCAGGCTTTGTGTTGTTAAGGCTGATTTCCCTTGTCATGCTAAATTCGCCACCCAAAAAGGTCAACCTGTTTCAATCGTGGTAGGATAGTACACACCCAGAAAGACAAAGGTCCCTGAATGCAGACGCCCTAAAAGGCCCTAAAATCGAACTCCCTCAGAACAAGACTAGCAACACCTCCCGCTATTCATTCATGTTACTTACTCAGAACATTGGTTCCCCCAACCCTAAACCTTGAACCCTAAACCCCAAACCCTAAGCCCTGGGCCCTAAACCCGAGGGTTTTACAGTACCCTTATTGTACCCCCCCCCTTCCCCATACACTACGTACCCGTACCCTACGTACCCTTGTCATCTCTTATCCCCATAGCATCGTTATGATCGAAGTCGGGTTGCCCAGCCCGGCGTGGCCGAGATCTGCGTCCAGGTGCTTCCACTACCTGTCTGGGGACGCAGGGTTTGGGATCAGAACTTTAGGGCATAAAGTTTAAGGCTTACGAGACGTTTAGGGTTCTTGAGTTCCGTCAAAATCTTGGACACATTCGTGCCGAATGGCCCGATGAGCCAGGAGCAAAAAGCACCCAAAGCCGAATGTGGACATTTCAGCCCGGAACTGGCACCGAATCGAACCTCAGGAATATATGTCGCACCTACTATATAGGTATAAGCCCATATATCTAATGACCGATACCCAAACAACCAACCCCGAACCACCATAAACCTTAATACTCCAAAGCCCTAACCGGCACCATGCTCCAGATCTGGTTCAACACTCGGGCGACGGCCTGTGCCTTGGGTTGAGGGCTTTCAGAGTTGAAGGCAAATGGCCAGAGCTCCATGTGTCTGCCAGCAGCGTTGCACCATCGTGGCCGCCGAAGACGAACAGAGCGCCTCTGCCACAGAATTAGGTCTCTAAGGGTCTAGGGTTTAGTTTTTATAGGGTATAAGAATGCTCTAAAGTGTCAATTGCACGGTTTCTTATTTCTGAAACAGGGTCCGACACTCAGGGCGAAGGAGTTGGAGCTCAGCTATGATAGGCTTCCGAAAAATCCGGAGCCTGCAGGTAACAATGAGAAGGCGGGAAGGAACGAAATTCTGCGTTCGGAGGCCGTCTTCTTGTTTGGCGGTAGGGTTTGGGGTTTAGGGAAAAAAGCGCGTGGCGGGACTGCCGTGCACATACCAGCGCTCGACCTGCCGACAAGACCCCACCCAGACCCAAAACCAGCACCCTAAACCCTAACCGGCCCTTGCGCCCAAGACCCCCAAACCCGCAAACCCGAAAGTCCTCAGCCCGTATAAGCCCTAAATCCCTACACTCCAAAGAGCCTTTCGTTATAGAACCCTGAAAGCAACCTTTGCTGTACCCTTAGAGGATGCTAGAGGGACTCTATAGCAGGATCCCCCTTAAATAGGGTACTAGATGTAGGGTCTGTAGTAGGGTCCCCCTTAAAGGAACCCCTGTAACCCGAAGCTTCTAGACTCAAAACTAAGCCCTAAACCCCCAAAAAAGCAGCCAAAGATCCGGAGAGTTCCACCGCACCGTGGCCTTCACGGGTGCCAAAATTGGCCGTCGCCGTCTCCAGCGTCCTGAGCTTACCCGTGACAGTATAGTTTGCTGTCGCTTTTATAATTTGGGGCCTAGGGTATCGGTATAAGTTTAGGGTATAGCCTAAATACAAAAGTCTGCATCCCAGCAGCCAGACGAGGCCATCTGGCGAGGACCAGACGTCCGCAAGCAGCGCGCCAGAATCCCTCCCGGCTATCACCCAGAGCCTCGTGTGGGACAGGGTGTTCACAGGGTTTAGGGTTTAGGGTTTAAGGCTTGATTCAGATTGTATGGAAGACTTCTATAGGCCCAAAAGGGGATCTTCTGGATGGGGTCTTTACAAGGGCTTGTTTCGTAGGATCTGGGGATCAAGATGCATGTCAGGCTCAGGAAGCCTCAAGATATCTGCTACCCACTGTAACTTACCATGATTTGGGGGGTTAAGATGGTGGATTTTCTGAGGATCTGTACTTAGGTTCGGGTCTGTAACGATGGCAACACAAGCCCTGCGAAGGGCTAGCTCGGTCTGGGGCCACGCACTGATGAAAGAGCCCACCTCTCGAATTGCGACTATTGTGACTGTATGATGTGATACTGTTAAACGGAGTCAGACAGCCATGACATTGCTTGATGATACCCATCCGTGTAACGCGAGGCACTGCCCCCGAACGCCCCTTGAACAAAAACCAAACACTAAACTCCATGCCCGACCCCTCCTCATACAAAAAACACCTCCAAACCATTCCCGCATAGCCCAGAAAGGCTTGATACAAAAAAGGCTATTGCCCCACAAACCCTAGGCCGGAAGTGCAGCATAGAAGCTTCGAAAGTCCAGCCGTCAGTGCTAGACCCCGGCGCGCCGAAAACGTCGCGCCTTGGGGTGCTAGGACCTCAAGGAGCTGAGTCTAAGGCGTTTTTAATGTTAGGGTTTAGGGGTTTAGGGGTGTAGGGTTTAGGGGTTTAGGGGTTTAGGGGTTTAGGGGTTTAGGGTTTAGGGCTTAGGGTTTAGGGCCCAGGCGTCGAGAAGGGTTTGTGTGGGCTTCATGAAGCTGCATCGGGCTTATGGCGTTTTCTATCGCTTTACGGGGCTTCAGGGATTTTGGTAGTTCGAGAGTCAGGGTTTAAGAGCTTAAGCCTTCCGGGCCTTTTAAATTTGGCGGGGTTCGAGATCTTAGGACTTTGTGGAAGGCAACCTACAGTTTAGAGCCATGGGGGTTTTAGGGTGCGGGGCTGTGTTGAACTCGGGCGTTGCGATCTTCGTTTAGTGGTTCTGGGCTTCACAGGATTTTACGGCTGCCGTGGTTTAGGGCTGAAGTTCTAGGCGTCTCGGTCTGGTGCTCTTAAAGGCTTTGTGTCTGCCCGGGGAATCATGCCGTAGAATCCCAAGCCGACATTCCCACAACAAACGCTGAGCCCAGCACCCAAAACTAAGCAACACAAAACAAGCTGCTTTGACGCCCCCAAACCCTAAACCAAGACCCACCACCGCTCACCTGCAAGCACGGAGCCTCAATCCCAAAAGCCTATTCAGGTTCTTCTATAGGCTCCCCCCGGGGAATTAGGCTTCCTTCTTATAGAGAGTCCTCTACAAAGTTCCCTCTAAGAATGGGAACACCCAAAGAAAAATCCTAAACTCTGAATACCAGAACGCCGAAACAACTAACCCGTACGCCACTACCCTCCTTCTACCTACCCATGAACCTCAAGTCAGGTTCGAGGCATGGAGTTCGAGATCTAGTTGAAAACTACGGAGGTAGAAGGCCCAGAACTCACGAGTAAGGAACTAAGGATTCGTGGAATTGCGGCGAGAGCTGCTACAATCCGCAACTTTGCCGAACGATCCCGAACAGGCTGAACCAGTGCTGTCTCTGAAGGAATTGTGGGGCTTTGTCCAAAGTTGAACCACCACTTGAACTACCCCACTTCCTGCGCCCTAAACCCGAAACCCTAAACCCTTCGACATGTCTTGTCCGGAGGGTTCCGGGCTCTGGGTCCGGGCTTCATGGTTCTCCGCTTAAAGGTTCATTGGACTTAGAAATTTGGAGTTTTGAAGAAGGTAACTATATATGCATATAATTAATTGTTTTAGACCCCAATGAAGGTACGTAGAACTGTACCTACTAAATCCCATGAACCTCCAAGCACCACCCACCAGGAAACGGTTGCCTTCCAGGTGTGGCCGGAATAGTGCCACACACGTGCGCTGAATTCCTGAGCGCAGGGGCAACGCTCGGCCCTGAACCCTATAAGCCCTAAGCCCTAAACGCTAAACCTTGTGTACAGTTTGGGGCCTTCTGGATCGGAATGTAGAGTTTGGGTGCTGGCTTGCTGGCTGGGATTCCTCAAAGAGCAAGCTGAAAACCCTGAGATGATGGCTAAGGTATGCAGAGCTCAAAACCCGAAATCGTGGAGTCCGTCACCCCGGACACTAAAAACTAAAATGGGGTGTGTGTGTGTGTGTGTGTATATATATATATATATTTGTATATATATTGCTGATACCCGAAGAACAATACCCGAAACGTCCAAAGAACAATGGTCATAGGAGGCCCGTGTATACACTCACTAAAACGATATAAGCTCCCTGTTTTGGAATGATAAAGTATCGGACTCACTCTCAGCGTCCACGTATATACCCACATATTTTGGCACAGACTTTTGCCCGACAGATACGATCTAGGCACCTCTTAAATTAAAAGGCCTGCTCTTCAAGCCTCAGCCTTTAACCCCAGACTCCAATAACCCTTAATTAAGGAATGTACCTTAAATCTTATGAGGGTTCCTATTATAAATTAAGGCATAAATCCTCAATTAAGGGATATTGGAGTCTCTGGGTAAGTCCCGAACCCCAAACCCTAAGCTCCCAAAACCGACTCTTCCGCCCCCAATCCCCGTCAGTGCGTTGTGGGTGATATAGGGGCTTTAACAATTAGAATAGGTTTTGGGGTGTATTATGCGTTGTTATAGCAAGGAACCACCAAAATAGTGGTGGTAATCAATTAGAACTTAGGCTGCTGCGCTTCCATACTAATCAACAAGCATCTCTATAGTCAGCAGCAAAATCTCTCACTGTGGGCCTTGCATTGCTGTTATGGGACCCAAACCACAAAACTCGATGATAAGAAAACCATTCTGAACCACTAATCTGTATATATATATATGTATGCCCCAAGCACTCAACCCTCGGGCCCTTCTACTCTGCGCAGCATTGCGTCAGTGCTCGCCCCAGCACCACAGATGTTCCAAGAGTTGCTGGATGCATCTGCCATACTCAGGCCTGTAGGGCAGTAGCTTTCGGCTTAAGCTGTGGATTGAGACGTTGGGTTTAAGGCGTTGGGTCCGGATTGACAAGTTGGGGTTTCAATGTAAGGGTTGGAGGCTTTCGGGTTTAGGGGGTTGTGTTGTAGTATATTTGGGACAGTGGGCAAAACGCGAACATGTTGCGGGGTAAGCGATGTTGGCACGAAATGTTCACGACGGTCCACGAACCTTTCGAGTTTGCCCACGAATCGTTAGCGATTGCCCAACGAAACGTTCACATCCTTCGTACCGTAAGATGCTTGGGCGAGCAAGACAAACATGTCGTGCGCAAGTGCGCGCAGATCGTGGGCAAGCGCAAACACTTGGTGTGCAAACAGTTCGTGGGCAATCGATGCCTATATTGCATAGTGTATTCGGTTACGTTCCGCGTCTGTGTATGTACGTACGTGTGTATAGATATACATATATATGGTTCGGGGTCTCTAAATTAGGGTCCCCTTTCTTAGGTCTCAGTATTTGGTACTATAGGGGTTTAGGGTTTAGGGTTTAAGGTTTAGGGTTCAGGGTTTAGGGTTTCCTTATAAAAAGGACCGGACCCGAAAAAGGGAGCCTAATTTGGAGAACTACCCTCATGGTTCAGGGTCTGCCTTGACTGGGCTTGGTCTTCAGGGTTCAAGGCTCACCGGGTAGTGGTCTTCAGGGTTCAGCCTCTCTTGGGTTTCGGGTTATAGGGTTTAGGAGGGTTCAGCTTTTTTTGGGCGCCTGGCTGGGTTTGGGTTCAAGGCCCATGACATCTTCGTTTCGAACTTTAGTATTCAAAAGATGGTAATGAGGGTTGCTGCGTATGAAGCACAGTGTGCAGGAGGGATAGTAAAACCAAACGGTGAATGGATTCTGAATGTTGTGGGACCGATGGACCCGAAACCCCAAGCTCGAAACCGAAACAGTAATTAACCCCCAACGGACCCCTTGGAAGCACTCCATAAGGGCTCCCTTAAAGGGATTTATAGGAGTTGCTTGAATCCTTTAGGGGGGTCCTTTAAACCGTAAACCCTAAACCCTAAAAGACAGCTGCCCGGCTAGGGCCTCCTCCATACCCCCCGAGGAGCCACCTCGATCCGGGATTTGCGGTTTAGGGTCCCCCTTGAAGGGTTCTAGGGTGCCCGTTTAAGGGCACCATGGGAGTCTAAAAACAGGGTCCTCCTGAAGGGTTCAAGGTTTAGGCTTTAGCGGTTCAGGCCTTTGGCTTTTCGTGCGTTAAGCATTGGGGCTGTGGGATGCAGGGTGCAAGATTCACATTTCAGGTTTCGGGCAAAGGCTGTGCGATTTTCGGTGCTGTAAGATGTCAGATCTCTTGCCAGCGATTGGAACCTAGCACCCTGCATTATTTCGGAAGCCAGTCGAAAGCCTGACCAAGCTTGAAGTCTATGTTGCTTCGTAAGGAACGGCGAGTTGGGGGAGTTCTAAGCCTAGCGCCCTGAGCGAAACCCCGGGGCCCCCAACCCCCCTCATTGAACGCTTACCTGAGGAACTTGTGGAATGTTGCGGGCAAGTACACTTTTGGCGGGGAGTCGTTCGGCGCTACTGTAAGGGATCCGTTCCTTCAGACCCACCGAAAGGAGAACTCGCGCTCCGTAGGTTTAAAGCTTGGGTTTTAGGGTTTAGGCTTCGGACTTACTTACGTACTTACTTGCTTCCATACTGACTTACATGCATGCATACATACATACATACACACAGGGATATTTGCAGGCATGCATTCATCCATTCAATGATTCATGCATGCATTGGTTCATGTCTTTTCTGTTCATGTCATTCCATCCTTCATTCACTCCTTCACTCATGCATTCATTTATTCATTTACTCCTTCTTTCTTTCTGTCATTCGTTCAAACCATTCCATTCCATTCTATTCCGTTACATCCAAGACATTCCATTCCAGTTTCTCTTTCATTATTTCCTCCATTCTTTAATTTCTTCATTCTCTGATTCCTTCATCCATTCACTTGTTTATCTGTTCATTCATTCATTCATTCATTCATTCATTCATTCATTCACTCAATTCAGTCAGTCAGTCAGTCAGGCAGGCAGGCAAACAGCCAGTCGGTTAGTTATTCATGCCTTCTTTTTGTTTCATCATTCAATTCCATCCCATTCCATCCGATTCCATTCGTTCGTTCGTTCATTCATGCATGCATTCATTTATTCGGTAATTGCGCTCGTTCCATGCATACACAGGAACTTCATATACAGATACACGAATACACATGCACACAGATAGATAGATACATAGATAGATAGATAGATAGATAGATAGGTAGATAGATAGATAGATAGATAATCGGTAGATAGATAGATAGATAGATAGATACATGGATAGACTGATACATAGATAGATAGATGAATAGATCGATAGAAAGAAAGATACGTAGATAGGCAGATGGATAGATAGATGGATGGATAGGTAGGCAAGTAGGTAGGTAGGCAGGCAGGCAGGCAGGCAGGCATGCAGGTCGGTGGGTGGGTGGGTGGGTGG
>CAJNJA010005476.1:10017-39311 GCA_905231915.1 Symbiodinium necroappetens
AGGCAGGTAGGTAGGTAGGTAAGGTAGGTAGGTATACATGCATACATATAAATAAAGAGAGGGATAGACGCAAGCACATACAATTCCTTTTTATTCACTCACTACGTATTTATTCGCTTATGTAGGTATATCAGTAGTTATATCATATAAAATATGTGGATGTACAGATACAAACAATCCGCAACGAAAAAGCCAAATCCTTCCAGTGAAAGAGGGTTAAAGCCTTGCTATGTCATGACTTCGGCACAAGTCCGATCCCAGGACGGCCATCTTGGCCGAAAAGCCGCCGCACCAACAATTGTGTACCTAGGATATATGTTTTCGGGTTTATTCGGTTTTAAGGTCAGCAAGGTCAAACACACACACACACACACATATATATATATATATGTATACACATGTATACACACACACACACACATGGATGGACGGAAGGAGGGACGGACGGACGGAGAATTTCTTGGCACCGTCCTACCCCTAAACCCTTATCAAGAGATTCTAGAAACGTTATAAAGTTGACACTCTCAAGCTCTCCACCCCCAAAGCCGGGCCTACTTATCAAGATGTTGTGCTAGTTAGACTAAGAAACCCTAAACCCTAAACCCTGCACCCTTAACCCCCTTAACCCTAAACCCTAAACCCTAAACCCTTAAACTCCAAGGAATCCTATTAGTAGTATTACGCACGGGTAGAGAGTCTTCGGCTCAAGGCCTTGAGTTGTTGCAGCCTTTGAGGCCGAGCGCCCCCATCTTTCCCAACTTGTGCGGTTTGGGGGTTTACAGGGTTTAGGGTTACCCCTACAGGGGGGTTTAGGGTGTTAGGGTTTAGGGTTTAGGGTCTATAGGGTTTAGGGTTTAGGGGGTTTCCCAAAACAGGGGACCCTAATATAGTACCCTAAATAGTAGGCTCCTTATTATAGGGACCACAAAATAAGGTACCCTAATTGTCGGAAACTCCCATATGCCAGTCCTACGGCCATGCCAGCCCAGACCCCAAAGAAAGCAGAGAGACCCATGAATCAAACACGTGCACAACACGGACCTCTGGACTGCGGCGGGAACTCGGCGAATCGCAGCCCCAAATGCGCGTGGGACTGTGGCAGCAGCACGGTTTTTGCTGGGCGGAAGGTAACACGAGTCGCGGCCACAGCACTTCCATTGCCACCTTGCGAAACATTTCAATCCTCTTTCGAGACCGAAAAGGAGCTTCGAGGAGCGAAATAATGTTGCCCGTCAGGATTTGAGCACTTCTGCGAAGGTCAAAATGAGTGCGATTTCCATGGGAAGTCACCCGAAAATATGCCACTGCAGGAGTGCGATTCATCAACTTCAGGAGTGCCAAAGCATTGACATTTACAATGATTTTGGTGCGTCCGGCGGATGGCGCCGTGATTGTATTGTAGGTAGTCGCAAATACGCACTGCGCCACCACGAGAGCCGCCGGCCGTGCCTCGCGATCGAATCCTTTCATACTCTGAACGTAAGAATGGCAGAGTGTTACCACACTGAGGCACCAATCCAGACGTGGCAGGCAAAAGCGTGGTTGGAGGCAGGGCCTCGGCATAAGACTCGAATCCCAGTGCCGCTTCAGAGAGCTGTACAGGGAGTATCGTGCTTGAAAGCCGATTTGCGACTTGCCCATCAATGCGATGATACTTCGAGCAACATCTCGCAACGCTGACCTCAGAAACCTGGCTGATGCGACGAATCGTAAACTCTGGATAGGGTCTGCAACGAAAAAGCTGCATGCACGGCCCGATCAAAAGTCGAAAGCTCTCACTACCAAAGAGGCTTGTGGTGTGCTTTCAGATGTGACCATGAGAACCTAAACCCTAAACCCAAGAACACACACACACAGACACCAGTTGTCCATGATACCCGAAGCTCTAGAGCCTAGACGCCCGAACCCCAAAGCCCCAAAACCCGAACACCTGAGGGAAAAAAAAGCGGCCCTCTGAAGTCCTAATTAAAGAGAGCCTGTAAGCGCTGAAACCCTACCGTGAACCTCAAGTGCATACCCAAGGCACCGGTGCATTGAGGGCAAAGGCTGCGCAAAGACCGCAGAGAGTCAGACAAGAGCGGAACGACATGGCTGAGGTTTCAGGGTTTAGGGTTTAGGGCTTCGGGTTTACGGTTGAGGGTTTAGGGGTTTAGGCTCAGGAGCTTGGAAGGTGTTTAGGTGAGTTTAGGCTCTGAGGGTTCTGTCTAGGGTCCCACGGTTTGGGGAGGTTTGCGCGTCTTTGTTTGAAAGGGCGGGAGATCTTGAGTTGCGTTCAGAAGGGGGTCTCATCGAACAGAAAACCCCGATGCTCAAATCAGGATTCTGCCTGTCACATAGCCAGTCAAATCTAAGACTCGAGCCCGGTTCCGAACCGGGTATCTAAAGCTTAGGATCCCCATCTAAGCTAAAGCTCAGGAACCCCTAGAATCTCGAATGTACTCATAACCCTCAGGTGCATGCTGAAGTGCAGCGAGTCTACTAGGGTGTAGGGGAGAGACATGAGCCCTAAATCCCGGAAATCCCTTAACCCCCTTAGAGCTGACAAGCCCTCAAGGCACAAACCACAAGCCTGAAGACCCTGAACCCTAAACCCTACCTGTAACCGGAAAGACCTACCTTTTTAAAGGAACTCTATGTAGAAACCATAATAAAGAACCCTAAAAAGGTGGGTCTTTTCGGTTACAGGTAAGCCTTAAAACCGGAACCCGAAACCCCAAGCCCTAAGACCTGAAGCTCGAACTCCTAAACAGCGACGATGAGAACTCCCCCAGCTCAGGATCAGGGACTTTAAAAGGGTTTAGGGTTTAGGGTCTAAGGGGTTTAAGGTTTAGGGTTTAGGGTTTTAGGGTTTAGGGGCTTTAAGATCTTCGGTATGGTTCTCATGGTCTGTTGGGTTCAGGGTGTGGCTGTTTAGGGGTTCATGGCTTCACAAGTTTGGCCTTCGATTGTTTCGGGCTTTGGAAGGCTTCGGTTTCACCCTGGACCCTACACCCTAAACCCTAAACCCTAAACCCTATAAACCCTAAACCCTAAAGCCTAAACCCTAAAGTCTAACCCTAAACCCCTCCACAGCCCAAACCCGAAGCACCCAAAGCCCCGAAAAAAGGCGAAGCCCTCAGCACTGAGCCCGGTAATCCACAACCCTGCACGGCCCAGGCCCTACTTAGGGGCTGAGTACCCTAGCCCAAAAAAGGTTAACCTTTCAATTATGGTAGGATTATACAAGTCCAAAAAGGTTAAAGGTTACCTATTTAGCTACTAAGCCTAGACTGTAGAGCCCAGGGGCTATAGAAGTCGGAGTCTGATGATGGCTACAATAGGGCTTCGGGGTATACTTTAGCACAATAAGGATGCTATGAAGCAGCCTTTTAATCATAAAGCCTGAACCCTCAACCCTAAACCCTACATCCTGAATGGTAAACAAACTCTAAACCTAAACCCTAAACCCTAAACCTAAACCCTTCGACGACAGCCTCACAGAGAGCTCCGGCTGCCCTGGCAGCAGCTGACACAACGATCGGATCCACCTCAGATCATTCAGAGTTCCCAAATCCATCCAAAGCCGGCTAAACCCTAAACCCTAAACCGTCCTAAACCCTAAACCCTGAACTCCCAAACGCGACCCGTCTACAACTCAGGAATAATCGATAGGGGTTTAGGACTTAGGGCTTGAAGCAGCTGTCTCTTGGTTTGCGGGCTCGTGTCCTCACAGGAATAGAACGACACGCGCAATCTCGGACTGAGTGGGCAGCTCGGAAAGGCAACTGGGAGGCGCATACCGGGTTCAGGGTGTAGGGTTTTGGGCTTAGGGTAGGGTTTGAGGGTTTATAGGGCTTATAGGGTTAATAGGGTTTATAGGGTTTTAGGGTTTTTGGGGTTTGGGGCTTAGGGTGAGGGGCTCGGGTTCAGGTTTAGGGTTTGGAGCACTCTACAGATGGTGGCTCTCTGAATTGGTCTTTGTTGGATCACCAAAGAGTGAGCACACGAATTTGCAACTTTCAATTCTACTTGACTTTGAGAGCTACCCACGTATGGTAGCTGTCTCAGCCAAGGCTTGTGACAGTACGTATATAATCCAAACAAAGATGCTGATTACCTTTAACTAGTTTTAACCAACCTGTAGCTAGACACAGCAAAAGAACCAAAGTAGCTTCCCTGCATCTCATAGTCAATGAAAGCTGAGAGTACGACGAAATCAAGGACACGAGCGTGAATTGGTTAGTTGCTTGTATCGATGAACGATTCAACCCTCGAACCTTAAAAAACCCTACACCCCAAAACCTCCACCCTAAAAACACGCAAAGCAACAGTTTCAACTCTGGAAGAGCTCGGTCACATGATTAGCTGGTGTCTCCACACGCTTCGACATATCTAGTTGCTTCCTGCCGTGCACAACAGAAGGAGGCAAAATAAAGCCTCCAGACCCTAAACCCTCCACCTTCTGAGCAGGAGGGTTGGATCCCGACTCCTGGCATGAGTCCCTAAACCCTAAACCCTAAACCCTAAACCCTAACCAACCACAGATCCTTGTATCTTGAAGGCCCTGGAGCTTGGGTTTTGGGATTTAGCGCGATGGTCGGGGGCCGTGCGTCTAGGGGTTGGAACTTCTCGGCTCCGCATAAAAACACCAAAGAATCCCCCAAAAACCCCTGGTTTAACCCACCATGTCTCGCAGGCCCTGAAGCTGGGGTTTGGGATTTAGCGCCATGGTCGGGGGCCATGAAACACCAAAAAACCCAACAAAACCTGTGCTTTTGGGTTTAGGGTTGAGAGTTTAATCCATCCATGGCCGCCTGTCTTTTGGGACGTCTCCTCGTCGCCATAGAGGGACTGCCACGAATTCTCAAGGGTTCCCCGGCACCCTGCTCTCTTGGTGACTGTACGGGTTTGGGGTTTAGGGTTGAAGTTTCGGGTTTAGCTTGCTGCCTGCCCTTTGTCTGTTCTCTCCGTAATCACTAAGACTGGCGATTTCTTTCTGTGCCTCACTGGCGGCACTGAGCTACTAATCCTACTCTTACTTCCTACTGCGGCTGCCAATGCTACATTGAGCAGCAACTGTGTAATGCTGCTGCTGCTGCTGCTGCTGCTACTACTACTACTACTACTTCTTCTTCCCTCGCAGCGAAAGAGGCTTCGTTTGGCGTCCCGTCCAAAGGCAGCGCTTTTGCCGGCGCTCTTGTAGAGCGCGCCCTCCATTTGGAGGGCCCAAAAAAAGGCCCCGGCACGAATGCCAGCAGGCCGTCCGTCCCCTTTTAAAGAAAAGCACAACGTGTAGTTGCGCCGTGCCCCCAACGATCGATGAACAGGAGGTCGAATATCATAAGTCATCGCCTTCGGATCAGGGCAATAATGTAACCATCATGTTGTACATATATAGGCATGCTCTCGCTGAGCTGCGCCTCTCGATCATCATCTGTACTCCAGTACTGTTCCCTGCCATTCGCATCAGTTGGAAAGAGCAGTGTTGTGTAATGACCCGTGCATGTGTGCGCACCGTGGTGGGATATCACTGCAGCTGTACGATAAGTGGCATTAAAGACTTGAATGCCACGTCCAAAAACCGGAAACGTAACCTGGCTTGGGATGACCACTGGTTGACGATTCTTGAAAGTCAACGACCCCGTGCAGCGGTACCTGGCCAGTTGTACGAAAAGTATACTTGTGACCGTCGCCAGAGCATGAGGCCTCGCTTGTTGATGCCATGCATTGATGCAATCCTGCAATGTGGCATGTGTGGCTTGAATATGCAGGATAATGGGAGTGTGAATGGTGCCACTGTCCTCACATTCAGTACCCTGCATTGTAACCAATCTGGCTTCCCATCTGGCCTGCAATTGAGGGGGTTGCATAATAGCCAGAATGTGTGACAGGAAATCTGCCACATCATGTTGAGCATCCGGCCGTCGCCATCCCCGCATTAGGTGTTTCCATGATGCAAGCCTGCTGATAACCAATGGTTGTTGAGCTGCATACAAGATGTCCCTCCAGGCCTGGATGCTGCGCCCGAATAGTTGATATTCAGGAGCCTCCAGCCAGTGATGACACCACAGATAGGCAAATGCCAGTGCATTAATGTAACATTGATTGGAAGGGTTGTGCAACACCAGCCTGTAGATGTATAAAGAAGCTTCTGAACGTCGTTGGCCAGACCACCCCTGCGAAGGCCCTCCCGACGAATCTGCAAGCCGATCACCTGAAGAGCAGAGAGTCCAGCAAGCATCTCCAGGGTGTTCCAGGTAGTTTCCACTCCTGGGGCACGAAGCCCCACCTCCAGAAGAAAAGTTGTAACCCCTGTCTTGGTGGGCGTCATGGTGTGGGTCGCATTGAACCTGTGGATGACGTCCTTCCCCAGCACTGGCTCCGCCAGTTGGCTGACTTGACCGATTAAGTCCTGATGATTCATGGGTGGTTTGGTCTCGCTCACCTTCAAGGCCTGCTGCTCGCTGTCCCACTGTTGATAGTTCCAGTTGCCCTCTGTATTGAGCCAGCCTTTGTCCTTGAGGATCTGTTGCTTGTTGTTGTCGCTGCTGATGCTCTGCAGGGCCTTGAGAAGGGCTTGGAACAATGTGTGAAGCAGGAGGGCACGTACCGGCACATCCATGAACCTCTTTTTGGCTTCTTCCTTGTACTTCGCAGCTGCCTGGCAGAGGAGGGCAACAGGCCCTGTCTGTCCTGGCTGCAGGTAGAGAGTCCAGGCTGAGTTCTGCTTCAAGATTTGAAGTGGAGTCTCTTGCCGGATGATCAACCTGCCCACGGCGTACACCAGCTGGTGGATCTGAGGCGAGTGCTTGTTGCCCTTGCCCCGACCTTTGTTCGGGAGCCAGTCCTGATCCTTTTGTCCACGCGAGCTTTGACTGTCTGAGGGTCGTCCTCGCTTCCCCAATTGAGCTTCCAGCTTGGGAGCTTTGGAGGGAGGTTCGCTGCCCGGGGTGGAGCTCTGAGTTCCTCCGAAGAGGTTCTCCCCAAACTGAAGGATGCTGTTCTGTGCAAGGTCCCCGAACACTTCCTTGATCTTCTGATCCATCGCAGTGTTTTCCATGCTGGGCCACAAAGCTTAGACAGAACTGCCACAGGACTGTACAGGAATGTTTGTGCAGTCGCGGGATAGCTATACTAGCCCCACAGTATAGGCAGGGAGTGCCACAGCCAGTGTAGGAAGTACAGAGAGTGGATGCCTTGGCCTGATGTTCAGATACTAAGCTAGGATGACTATGCTTGTAGTGCAGCTTCATAACTTTGAAGGAGGCAACCCACTGTCCACATACAATGCAATGTTGACGATATTGGTGTCTGTCGGGCAGTCGAAAGACGGCGTTGGCTGCATACTGCACAACGAGAGCTTGTATAGACGGTGCATCAAACGTCGGCGGTGTGCCAAGGTTGGGGACATTGGTATCTTGGGCGTCATCAACAGTGTCGGCTTGCGGGGGTTGTGGTAGGAAGGAGTGTCGCGCAGGACAGTAGTTACCCTCCACATGTCTCCTCAGCAATTGCCATGTGGGAAACTTTTTTCTGCAGTGGGAGCATTGTGGAAGGCCTCCCAACGAGTCTTGCTGTTGTCGGTAGGGTTCAGGAGGGGCCTTATCCACTATCTCGTGGTGATGCTTAGCGATGTGCGTAAGAAGAGCAGTACGGGTATTGTAGGAGACACCACACTCTGGGCAGGTCTGAGGTCTTACCGGTGTTGGCACAGGGACAATGTGCATGGACTCTGTTGGGATATTCAGGCTCTCCCTCACTTTGGTCCACCATGCATGGTCCGGCCGGCAAAGATGTGCATCCTGCTCAGGCAGTTTTCTCCGGCCCTCCTTGTCCATGAGGGTTGCTAAGAGGACACAAGGTGGAGTAAGTCCTGCCTGTTCCAACACTTCCAAGTTGGAAGTGTGCGTCAGGTGCACCGGTAGACGTAGGATCGCCCTCAGCTGCCGGATGACCTTGGTTTCCAGCAATCGGTGTCCCGCATCGGTCAACCCACAGGTGGTCAAACTGTAGGACATGGTGCTCCAAACGCAGGCTAGCCATAGCCGGATCCTTTGGACACTGGTCAGGTGGTGACGTCCCCTGAGGGCTGTACCCAGTCTGCCATATATGGCATCACTCTTCTGTATGCGAAAAGCCAGAGTAGCATCCTCAAAAGAGGCATAAGAGACTTGAGCACCCAAGTATCGAAATTGCTGTGCTAACGGTATTTTGAGGTCGTCGCCTTGCATTGGGATTCTCAGCATGAGTCCGTCCGGGCCCTTCCTCGTATACCTTCGGCGAATCGATGGGGCCAGTGTGCCACGCAGTGCAATGATGGCCTGTGATTTGGTATCACTGACGGCCATGCCGAAGGTGCGAAGGACCTTGAAGAGTACCGCCACGCAACTCAACAACTGCTCCAGCTCATGTAGTGTTGTGAACACACCCGCTGCCAAGTAATCATCAGTGAAAATTGTGAGGAGGGAGCATAGGCGTTCGTATCCCAGTGACTCCTCCAGTCTGCTGCTTATGGCATGAGAGAAGATAAGCCAAAGAATGGGCGAGGCTGAGCATCCTTGACGGATACCTTGGGTGGCTGCAAAGGTGCGACTTTCACCTGAATGATGAACGGTGTAGTGAATGTGTGCATGCCACGCCATGATGATGGCAATCAAGTCAGCGGGCAGCTGAAGATCAATCATGCCTTGTAGCAGCAGTTCGCGGGGCATTTTGTCAAAAGCCTGCGAGAGGTCCACAGTGACCATCAGACTGCCGAAGAGAGGGGTAGACTTGTGCCCCTCCCATTGGTGGTGGAGATTCTTGTGGTGCTTGCTGAGCTCAGCACGGGCAGCTGCACAATGGGTGAAAACCTTTCGGAGTGCATCGTATTGTGATCTCCCTCTTTGATAAGCAAATTGGGGATACCTACGGATCCGGTCTAGAATGCTATCAAGGTGGGGTTCTAGGATGCATCGAAGAAGCTTCTTCCCGAGAGGGCACGAGAGACCAATTGGTCTGTAGTCTCCGGGCTTGTGTCCACCTTTGTCCGGTTTCAGTATCAGGGCCAGGTCAACGTCTGACCAACTGGCTGGCACATGAATGGGCTTCACAGCCCAGGCTTGGCTAAGCTCCTGGCTGATCCAGGGAGCAATCATGTCAGCACATAGGCGCCATGCTGCACCCGGCGGGTGTAGCAGCGGGACCGCTTTCCTTCTCGGAATTTGTTGCAGCTCTCGACACAAGCTTGAGGCATCCAATAGAAGTGGGTGTTGCAGAGACCACGGCCCCTGGAGATCAAGGGGTGACCCTTCGACCTGTGATGGGGCACTGAATCGCTCACTGAAGTGTGACCGTAGCAGGTCTGCCTCATCGCTGGGAGACATCATCCTGCCCTGGGAGTCTTTGAGTTGCAATCGCCTGTATGCCTGTTTAGGGGCAATTCGCTTGACTATCTGATACAATCCTCTGGAGTCATGTTTGTCTGCACACTGCTGGGCCTCGGCCATGGCGGTGAGCAGCTTGGCTCGTCTAGTCACCCGGCATCGGACCTGGTGTGCACGATATAATTTGTCAAAGGCTTTCCAGGCCTTCCACGCAGCAAACCAGCCTCGAAGTCCATTCTTTCTGATTTTCTTGAAGGCTCGCCATTGGAGCCACATGTCCTTGATGCCTCGCTGAACAGACTCCAGTTGCCACGGCTTGGGTTCCGTGGTCTTTTGACCGGCTGGGAAAACAGCTACACATGCATGATAGAGGGCCTGGTGCAGTCGGCTGATTCCGTCTATGCCCTCAGTAGAAGCCATATGATGTGCAATTCTTTGCCGGACTTCCGAGATGCTGGCCATGTGTGCTGGCTCGGTAGGAGAGTCGAGTGCCCGGAGAAGGGCCTCTCTATCGATGCTGGTCTGTGTCCGAGGTGGATGCTTAATCCAATGTGGGCATCTGAGCGCGAGGTGTGCCTGGAGTGGGAAGTGAACAGCCCCTGCATGGCGAGAGGCCCCCACGTGAAAACGGCGGAGGGCATGAGCCTGTCTGGCCTGATCGTTTGCATCAGTGTGCCGTGTCAGGATGAAATCAATCTGTGACTCAAGGTCCTGAAATTTGAAGGTGGAGGGCGGCTTTCGATCTGGTGGCCTGTGCCATGTGTTGAGTGCAACCAGGTCATGGGTGGTGAGCAAGCTGGAAAAGGCCTCCATGTCTTCGGGCGGATGGCACGGCAGTGCACAGGTGTGTGGTCCTACATGTCTCCATTGTGGCTTGAGGGGAGTATTGAAATCTCCTGCAAGTGCAAGTGAGTCCCTTGCTGGCACTCGGCTCAAACATCGATCCAGGGCCTGCCAGACTTGATGTCTTTGATCAGAGGTCGTAGCCTTCTGATCATAAGCTTTTTGGTAGACTCCAATGAGATGAATGTGCCGGGAATCCTTGCCTGGTAGCGGGATTCTGACACGCAGGAGTCTGCCTAGAAGGACATGATCAAAGCGGAGCTGAGATGGCGGTGCAGCTCTGTGGTGTATCAGGATTAATATCCCAGCCTGTTTTCTGGTCTTGCATCCAGAGTGCAGACAAGACCACGGTCCTGTCGTAAATTCCATGGTGTCCTGCCACTTACTTTCAAGAATAACGGCAGCATCATACCGAGAGGCAGTTAGGAAGGTGAGCAGTTCTGGGTACAACCCACCTCCAAGGCCCCCTGCATTCCAGCAAAAGATGCGGAGCCCTCGGTGCGAAGCCTGTTGTGCAGGCGAACGTCTGGGTTGTGATGATCGATTGAACTGTAGTGATGATGGCACCTCACTCGCTCGTAGCACTCGGCCACGATACATAGTGGTTCCTTGATGCACGGCTCTAGCACAGGCACGCTTGAATGATCGTTTGACGCACCTGGTGTGAGCCTGGTTGGGGATCGGACACATAGTGCTTGGGAGGCTGCCTGGCTTCGGTGCCAGATGATTGGAAGGAAGTGTGCTTGCACCTCCAGCAGTCCCCGCAGCTGGGACCGCGACCCTCGCTTCTGCCCCACTGCCTGCACAAGCCGGTTTGATGATCACAAAAAAGAGCAGGAAGAGCAAGTGCAGAGCAGTGAGACCCTGGGAATTGGGACCCAGGCGGCTCGTAGGGATGGGCCGTGGCGATACCTGATTTTTCGCCTGGAGACCTGGGCAAGTGGTGGCGGTATGCGAATGCGGTCGAGGACGGGTTGCCATGTTGCAGTCTGAGGGGTAGACCCCGGGGTTGCAGGTGCCAGCCCCAAGGCATGACCTGAACAGCCTGATGCAGACAAGGCTTGCAAGTCGTGCATAGAGGAGAAGCCAAGCGGTGGTAACGACCCAGGCCTCCCACAGGAGAGGCGCATCAGCGCATCTGTACCTGTAAGGCTTGTGTTGCCACAGTTGATGGCAGTCCGTTGTCAACGAAGGCAGTTTTGCAATGGAGCATGCAGGAGCTCTGGACGCATGCTGTGCAATGGCAGCAGGAGGCTGCAGGTTTTTCCGCACCGGAAGAGCACAGGATTTGTGTTGGTCCCTCGTCGGGCTGCCAGGCATCAGGGGGTGAGGGTCTAGTGTCTCACCTGATGGGTCGGTCCAGGAGGACTGTGAGGTTAGGGTATGTATGACAGTCTGCAAAAGACTTTTGGTTACCCCCCGCCTGTCTGCAGTGTCGGTATCTCGTCGTGGTGAGCGCGACCGTGACTTTGAAGGCTCGCCTCCTGAGCAACGTCTGTGTCGATTGCCTTCTCGTAGTGCCTCGACGGTGCGCCGAGTCGCTTCCAAGCAACGACTAGCCGCGCTTAGATTAAAGCTCACGTCGTCGGCTTCATATACCCAATCGCCAGGCCGAGTAGAAAAAGGATTCTCTGCTGCCGTGGTAGCCGTGACGGAATG
This sequence comes from Symbiodinium necroappetens, assembly GCA_905231915.1. Lineage (NCBI taxonomy): Eukaryota > Dinophyceae > Suessiales > Symbiodiniaceae > Symbiodinium > Symbiodinium necroappetens. The sequence continues at coordinate 21,864 of CAJNJA010005476.1, forward strand.
AATCCTGTGCAGAGGGTCTCCTGAGTCCTCCAAGCTGCCGGATGCAGCACTCCCTGGGGTAGCCGTTGTCCCCTCAGTGGATGGTCGAGCAGGGCCATCCGGGCCATCCGGACCATGCTCATCTGGTGCATTGTCCTGGTCTTCGTCCGGGGAGCGGTCCTCCTCTTCTTCCCCTTCTTCATCTGCATCAGGTAGTTCCTCCTCATCATCCTCTTGTCCAGCGTCAGCATCTGCTCCAGCTCCGGGGTGACCACCCATATGCAGGGGATTGCCAAGGTCCTGCGGGTCGACTCGCTGGCAGCAGACCTCGTCCATCTCCGTGGCCTCCTCCAGGATGATTCTCAATGAGCTCCATGACCTCACGGTGGCCAAGGTAGGGGCATGAACGAATGCCGGGCCTGTGTGCTGCAGTGTGTTCAGCACGTTGACAGCCATGGCACGTTGCCAGTGGGGGTCGTCGGGCTCACCAGGCATCTGCGGAACAGTTGGCGGCCCCCTCGCACTCGAGGAGGAACCCAGCGGAGCTGGTCTATGCCTATTGACAAAACCCACAAAGCCAGCAGGCAAAGCGTGTGGTCTCACAAGGGACAGTCCCGGGATGTAATCGCGTGCTAGTGGATGGCTGATCGGGACGGCAGGAGGTGGCCCGAAAGGTCCTGCTTCAGCACGGATCGCCGGGCTGGGGCTGCGATCTGCTGCATTCATTGCAGCAGTCCATGTGGAGTAGACCGAAGCTTCGCTGTGGGCATCCTCATCAGTGTCCCGTGCTTCAGGCTTGGCGACAGCTGCAGCTACCAAGGCAGCCCCATCCTCGTTGTCTAGACCATCTGCAGCAGCGGTGTCATCAGGCGCAGCATGGACAGCGGCCGTGTCCGTAGCAGCTGCTCCGGTATCGGCCAGAGCCTCCTCCAGAACATCATCGTGTAGAGGGTCCATGGTAGCGGAGCACAGCGAACGAAGGAGCAGTCTACAGCGTGGTTGGGTAGGGAAGCTTAGCCTAGAAGTCAGGAGATGCAGGCAGAAAGTGCAGTCCACCCTCAAGGGCCTAAACCGAAGAGGTCTATCAGGCAGGGAAGGTGGTGCATTGTTCTGGTCCTGGCCATTCACATGTGTGCCGGGAGACACCACCTGGATGCAATGCAACGGTGTAGGGGGGATCCAGGCATCGGAACCCTGCAGTGCTTGAGTAGATGCACATCTGGTGGCTGCATATTGCATCAACGGCACCACTCCCTGCAATAGCACAACACGGCAAAACCCTTGAAGCTGATGGGCGCACGGAGCCAGCAACGGAAGCCAGCCGTCCCATGTAGCTTTGAGTCGCGAAGCAACCTGTTGACGCCAGGATGGAGGTCTTTTTTTGGAACGTTTGTGTCTAGGATTGGGCCAGGCCTGAGGTCTGAGCTTTCGGGCCCTGAGGTGCTTTCCTAGGCAGAGTCTTTTGGGAGCAGCTCGTGGACTAAGGTGAGGGCCTCGGCTAAGTGCACGGCTAGTCAAGTGTGTCCAGGGCAGATGCACAGCAGCTGATTCGCCGGATCGTTGGAGACTTCCAAAGAACATGAGCCAATGCAGGGTAGGCTTCAGCACACCAGGTATGCGTGGGCCGGAAGTTAGGCGGGTACTTCGAGGCTTTGGCAGCATCAATAATTTGCTGTGGGTCGCTCTGCTGCCATCGCTGCTGAAATTCATTGAAGTATATATAATCCTGCCGATATCCTCCCGCCCGGTCAAACATGGAAAGAAGCACCATATGCATGAACTCTCGTCGTACATCAGGTAGTTCCCGAAGTCTTGTCGCTTGCCCGAGGCACTGGCTGCAGGTGGCAGGTAACTCGGGTATGCCCCAGCTGTGGATCTTATTGCAGCCGTGTAGGTACCCCAGAAAGCCAGATTCAGTACAAGGGTCCATGGCATGGTGGCCCCTTGCCCCTGCCACCAGACGCAGGTTCCGTTGGTGTCCACAGGCCTACTAGAGGGCTTACTGTTTCAAGAGAGCCTCAAGTTTTGGCGGCATCGCCCGCTCTCTGTGAGCCGAGAAGCTTCTACTACTACTACTACTACGACGACGACGACGACTACTACTACTACTTCCACCAGCACCATTCTGAAGGATGCCGGTATTCACACCAATCCTTCGAAGTCCTGTGTCGCCAAGATGCCGCTACTACTAATAGTGCTTGCTGCTGCTGAGTACTGCTGTGATTGTAAACACCGCAAGTGTGGCTGTTGCTGCAACAAACGCCGCAAGCCATGATCATAATGAGCTCGGATGGTACTACTAGCGTGACAACTTCCAACATGTAGCAATTGAAGCCGGCAAGGATCATGTCAACACGAATATTGCCACAAATGCCAACATGTCATCACATCGCCGACAAACATTCATGAGCATCATGCCCCATGTGAGAGTGATGCTACAACTTAAAACCTCAAACCGTACATCCCAGAACCTTACACCCTGCGCATGCGCATCAGGCCTTCTCTGAAAGGATGCACCTGGCCATGTCACCGAAGGCTTCGTGTCTCGGGTTCTTACGAAACCCTAAACCCTAAACTGTTGCCCAGGTGCAGAGGTCGCACTTCACAGTTTCGGGTTTGAGATGGTTTGAGGATTGAAGCCGGATCCGGTCTTTACGGGAGATTTAGAGTTTATGGTGAAGGGTCGCTGGGCTTGGGGATCTTTGCCGTCTTCTCAAAAGGCCCGAAGAGAGCTTCGCCTGGGTTGTTCGACTTGTAACAGCTGGGGTGGCATGGTTTAGGGTTTAGGGTAGATGTAAGGCTGATGGTACATATTTGGGGGGATCGGGAGTCTGATGGTGAGGCTTTTTGCTTGGTATTCTATCGGAAACACCGGCCTCGGGCCGTCGCAGAACCCCACAGACATGAATGAGCTTACACAGTGGATAACCACCTAGCTTTCTTTACTCCAAGCTTCAAACTGCCACTGAACACGCTCTACCCCTGAACCTGGAAGTGAACAGTACCAAGTTCCTTTTCCCATAGCTTAAGTGACCTTGGTCACGAAGCCGTGTTGTTTACGATGTAGAGCCCTTGCATGGTTGCGCCAGTGTCCTGGTCTCGGGACCGTATAGTATTGATCCTGCAACTTAGGGTCCATCTGAGCGTCCCTTTGTCACTGAACTTAGGCTTCGGAGGACCTACAAACTGAGCTTACGCCTTTCCGGTCGTTGCCTCAATGTCTATGAAGACTACGCTGAAACTCCAAACTTGTCAACATGATACTGTTGATGATATAAAGCCTGCATTACCTCTATCTATATATATAGTATAATATGTATGTTTGTATAGATATATATGGGAATCATGGTATATTCCTATTCCTTACTATGGGTAATGCAAGATTTATATCATCAACCGTACCAAGCACAGCTTGTGAGGGCACTCAAAAACCTTAGACACACACTGGAAAAGCTAGCACAACCCGAAAAACCTTACAGCCCCCAAACCTTTGAACCCCTTAGCCTTACATGCGGCGTTCAGAACTCAATGCGATGATTTGGTGAGTTACTCGAAGCCCCAGGCTGCGCAGCCCCAGCTTGAAGAAACAGAAAATCTCCATAAAACCTTCAAAAAAATTCAAGCGCCTAAACCTCACACCCTAAACCCTAAGCCTTTTTCCCTACACCTCAAGCCCCCTCCCAACCTTCGATCCCTCAAACAGTCTCGAGGGGCACCCCTATGCGCATCTCCTCTGGATCGACCAGGAAGAGGTACTTCTTCTCGTGCAGATACTGCAGGCGGGCTGCGGCCAGAAACCTAGTGCCTAAGCCCGAAACATCCCGAAACCCAATGCCGGATAAACCTCAAAATCCCCAGAATTGTGCGGGGTGTGGATTGCGTTGGAGGTCCTGAGCCCGGACTCTCTCGGCGTGTCGAAGCTAGGGCTGAAGATTTAGGATTTTGGATTTAGGGCTTGGGGTCTAGTCTAGGGTTTAGGATTTGCCCCCCAAACCCCAACCTACACTAGCAAGCTAGAACCCTAAAGCCCGATGCCCGAAACGGTCAACCATGCACCAAGTTGGGGCCTGAACAAAACGTAACATTGTGCTTAGGGTTCCCGAACGGTTTAGGATTTAAGGGTTAGGGTTTAGGGATTAGAGAACAGACCTTTAGTGTAGGACTCCCCAAAGACCTGGTCTCATCACCGGGCCTCTATGTAAACTATCCAAAGGCCCGAATGACTAGGCTTTGGCTTGGTGGTTCTATGCAACATGGAACCCTCGAGAAAAATGTGCCTAATACTTCGGCCCCGAAAAAACGTTATGAGACCTCCTATAGCACGTTTCGGACTCCCTTACACAACTCTGTACAACCGTACCATACGTACATAAAGCCGATTACAAGAGCGGTGGGGCTTCGGATGGACATGTGGGATGAGGAATCCTGTGAGGATCCAAAAAAACTAGATCCTCAAATTTGGGACCCCATGTTTCGAAAGGGTACTTTATAGGAATCCCCTTAAGGGATCTGCTTTTTGGATCCTCCTCCCAAAGGTCTGTGTATGGTTTGGCATCCCAAGCTTTGGCTGATCCAGGGCGCTAAACTCCAAAATGCTCGACCCCAACCTAAACCCTAAACCCTAAACCCCTAAACCCTAAACCCAAAGCCCTAAACCAACCCCTGAAGCCCTGAGTCTACAACCAACTTCCGAAAGTCCTACGTTCCCAACCTCAAATCCCAAACTAGAATGAGTACGGTAACCCTTATATTACACGAGCCTTGTTTCAGCACCCTAAACCCTAAACCGCGAAGCTGTAGCAACCCAGATGGTAGCTTCCAAGCAAGTAACCCAACCCAGGGAAGATCCGAACGCCTCGTAGACCAGCGTGTCTAGAACGAAGTTGAGGTGCTTGTGAAAAGCGCCTCTCGGGCTTTGGGGGATTATGGATTTGGGCAGTTCTCTAACTTCGAATCCCTTTTAGGGTCCTTTTTTTTATGGGTGCCGTACTATATTGGGGACCCCAAAAAGGGACCCTACTTTAGAGAACTACCCATTTGGGGGGATTTGGGGTTTGGGGTTTGAAGGGTGCAGGTCGGTGAAGTGTTCAGGATGTGAAGTTTAGGGTCTAGGACCAGGATCTACCTATACTCTCCATTGTAGTTCCTTTTTGGGGCTGCCCTCTTAAGGATCCTTAATATAGAATTGGTTAAACCGTTAAACCAAAAAAAAGGAACTACGATGGAGACTATAGGTAGGGTTAAGGGGTTTTAGCTCAGAATTTCCAACTGCCGGGCTCTAGTCCGAATCGAAGACCGTAGCCCCTGCTGTTGCTCTTGCCAGGGTCGGAGTAATTGAGTCGGATTTGGGGTTTAGGGTTTAGGTTTGGGGTGGAAGCTTCAGGCTTCGGGGGTTTAGGGCTTAGGTTTGGGGTTTACGCTTTAGGAATTGGGGACAAGTGGCCAGCGAATCATCGCAATTTACACCCTAGCTGACCAAGCCCCGGCCCCAGAACAGAAAGCAGCTGTTTCAAATCCTGAACCCTTAAAGGCTACTCAACCCCGGTAAACACACCCTAAACACGGAAGACTACACAAACCAAACCCCCAAGCCTCGAACCTTGGATCTTGAAGCAAAAACCCTCAACCGAAGTCCAAACCCCAAACATCAAGCCACAAGGGAAACCGAAATCCTAGAACCCAAACCCTCATGCAACTCCAAAGTAGAACAACGACCTAAAGCAGCCCTGTAAAGAAACCTTTAAAGGAAGCCTCACAAATCCCTAAACTCTAAATGCACCGGGTGACCATCCCATCGGCCGAAGTTTGTGATGTCTGCGTCCTGCCGTCAGCCCGGTAGAAGTCGGATAAAGTGGGTTTAGGGTTTAGGGTTTAGGGTGAAAGAATATGGAATGACATAAAGGCTACTGAAAAGGCATACCAGCAGGGCTACTACAAGGGGTACTGGAATTTCTCTATGGGCTACTATAAGACTATAAGGCTATGGGCTACACGAAGGCATGCTGGACGGATTACAGGGAGGATCTAAGGGTTTGAACGTTCATGTAGGATGTGAGGCCGTTCACGACTGAGGGCTGGGTTTCGATCTGCTCCTCCCCAGAATCCCTCAAAGGGAGCCTCGGAGCCACAGCCATGAACCTATGCCACCTGAGGGTTTCCTTGTCCTGAGCCTTCTATGCAAGCCTGGTCCTTTTGTCAGATCTGATCTGTCGCGACCAGCCGCAGTTGCGTGTATGCTTGCTTTGTCCTAGAGCTTGATGCTGTAGGACTAGCCTCTGGAAATCTTCTTCACCGACGTGCCGCTTTTGGAGCCAGTGGCCTCTGAAAACGCCGTGGAAACACTGGACAGCATGATGCACCTTGCATCGTAACCTTCTCTGCTGCGGCCATCCGCAAGATGCTCCAGCCGTCGTAATACCGAACCACGACCCTCCCAAAGGTTACGGTTTGGGGATTTATCGGCAGGCGAAGTGCTTCAGGGCGTGGGGTCTAAGGCTGGGTGGAACGTTCCGGAACTCTTGAACACTCCTTAAGGATCGGACAACTCTGCAACTACGCGTTTCTAAATGCAGGGCTCTAAGAAAGCGCTCTTGATTCAAAAAATCCTACCAGATCCCCCGACCCTCCAAGTACGCTGCCTCAAGCTGAATCCTCAACCCCAAGCCCTGACTGTGAACCCTTAAACCCAGAAACCCAAACTAAAACAGTGCTGTCCTGATTCCAAGCATTCTGAAACAAACGGGGCACCCACAGTGCTCGAAGTCCCAGCTGCTTCTTGAACCTCCAAGTCCCGGCTTTAGGGTTTAGGGCTCATAAAGGCCTTAATGATTGGGTTCGGCTTCGGTCGAAGAGGTCAGAGGTTCCTTCTTTCCCCCCGGGAAGAGCCTCTCAATCTTCCAGGGACGCATCCCCCGGAAAAGGGTTCACTGCCCCCCTCCCCACTGCCCGCGCTTCGTTTTGCGCACTTTGAATCTCCACCTGCGACTGGGCCAAGGCGGACGACGCAAGGTCTTTACAATTAGACGGGGGGGGAGGGGAGTAAATAGACAAGACTCATATGCAGTTGGAGCTCTAAGGTCACAGAAGGGCTAAGGGTTGAGGGTTCTTGAACATAGGGTTAGGGGATTAGGGTGCAAAGGAACTTCGGGTTGGAGTCGTCGTGAGCCCAAAGCTCGGAGGCGTTTGCTTCAAATCATCCTGACTGCGAAACCCATACAGTGTAAGACTATCAAGACGACCCGGCGGGGAGACATGTCGCTGAAGCCGTAGATTGAGGCGGCGGGAAAGAGGGGCAGTGTTGAAGGTTGAAAGTTTGAGGTGTTGGAAGCCCTTACAGCCCAGAGCCTTTAAGAGTTCAAGCTCTATGCGGATTTATGCGGTATACGTGTTGCGATTATATAGTGAGAGGGGGGGTGCAACCCCCAGCCCTCAACCTGCATCTGGCGCTTGCCTGTAGAAGAGGAGGGAAATGAGGCTCTGATCCACCAGAGGCAACGGCCTCAACTGGCTTTCAAGTCTTTGGAGTTTGGCTGTGGTAAGGACCGGGATTCTCGCGACACGTGTTCACGCACTCGGACACAAGCACATTGCAGTGGTGCAGCAGATCTGTTTGTCGCTAGTCTCCCCGCAATACAGCAAAACCAAACATTGATATAAAGCGACATCAAAAACGGGTGCACCCAGCGAGACTTGACATAGTGAAATCCCATGTGTACAGAACGACCCCCTTCAACCCTAAACCCTAAGTCCCAAACCTACACCGGAATCAAGCTTGGGAAGAGCTTGAATGGTGGAGTGTACAGTACCTTTCGTTCAGCTTTGATGATGAAGGGTGCCCGACGCTTGGCGAATTTGCTGTTGCAGAAGAACTGTACCATAGCAGCATCAAGGAGATTAGAGCCGGGCAAACGGCCTGCTTGAGCACAAGAATAAATGGACCAGCCGGGTATACTGGTACTAGAAGCAGTGAGCGCGGTCGGCGACAAGGGTGCGAGGAAGCTGAGACATTGGTGACCCTTTGTAGCAAAGCTTGCAGAATTTAGGGTTTAGGGTTTAGGGGTTTAGGGGTTTAGGGTTTAGGGTTTAGGGAAGAAAGTCACCAAATCCTGTCGGAGCTGGGCCTATATTTCCTTGCTGGGGCGAGACACATCGGAGGAGCTTCTCACAAAGAGGGACGAACCGGATCGGGTAGTACCCAAGGGAGCTCGGAGCTCAGCGCGCTTACCTGCTGCGCCGCCACTTCTCCCAGTGTCGTCGGGCATACCAGCGCTTCTCCTTGCCATTCCTCCCAACTGCGCAAGCCCGCCAAAACCAGGGCACGGCTCAATTCAGGCATCCCTCCGCCGTCTCTAGCCACAAGCTCCGAGGTGCCCATGCATCCACAGCCATCCTCCTGAACCGGCCTTTGGGGGAGAGCTATTTCTCATTGTTGAGATCACAGGCCTGATTGGGACAAAAACCGAGTCGCCAAGTTGGCTCCCCCCCCCCCCCCCGCCAATGTGGCGTCGACGGAGTCCTGGGAGTATCAGCCACTGCACGCAGCTTTAGTGGATCACATTCCCTTCTTCCTGGTACCGCTCCACTGTGAAAGGACGAAACACGAACTCCGATCTCTGAAGGCAGCACCGTCCAAATGAGTAAACGAAGCCATCACTCCATCCATGTTCAGGGTTTGGGGTTTAGGGCTTAGGGCTGGGGAATTTCCGCCCGGAGACGCCAAAGTGTTGTAGTTCTCGGACCACTTCGCCTGACGGAAGGCAAAGGAGCAGAAGGGAGGAAATGGCAGGTTTTCGGTCTTTGGCTACGGCTACGGAGATCAGGATTGGGGTCTGGGCCTTCGGAACCATCCGGTATTCTTTCGTCGTGGCGCAAACTGTACCGTCTTTGTTTGGGGATGTGCCCAAACCCAAATCTAAAACCGCTCCGGGCTCCACGAGTTAAGCCCTGAAGTCTGCAGACATTAACATTCTAGGGCCTTAAACAAAAATAAACTCAAACCCTAAACCCTGAAACCCTAAAGCAAAAACCCTAAAACCGTAAGACTTAAGACTTGGCACAGGGAGCATTGTAAGAAACCAGATACAGCCCGAAGCTGCACAAACGGTTCCCCCACCTTCGGCCAGAATTCCAAAAACTCTGACCCCAAACTTCAGGGTTTAGGGCTTAGGATCCAGGATTCGAGGGACCCAAACCCCGGGTCTAGGCATGAGGCCAAAGACTGACAGTTTAGGAGGTGAGTTCGATGTTGCAGGGCCCCCACCTTAAACTTCTTGGGGCTTCAGAGTTCACGCCTTTTTTCAGCTATGCCCCAACATTAGCCCTAAAGACGTACACCCTAAAAGCCCGACTGTCTGAAAATCCTAAGCCCTTAAACGGTACAGGCTAAGCGTTGGGGTTTAGGGTTTATAGGGGCAACATGAGGAAGACTATTCAATTCTTTAGGGCTTTGGCGAGTAGAATTTAGGTTTAGGGTTTGGGACAGTTAAGGGTTTAGTCGGGGTTTACGAGGTAGGGTTTAGGGCTTAGGGCTTTGGGTTTTCAGGTTTGCCGCAGAATGTTAGTACCAGGGCATTAACCAATGAAAGAAAAGTGTAACTCCCGAAACCCTAAACCAACTAACCCTAAACCCTAAATCAATAAAACCAACTAACCCTAAACCCTAAACCCTAAACCCCTAAACCCTAAACCCCTAAACCTTAACCGTCCAATTAAGATGGGGCCCTCACCCACTCTCGCAGCAGGCGAGCCGACCGGCGGTTCTTCCGCCTGGGATGCAGGTCCCGGAGTCGGAACAGGAATTTAGGGTTTAGTTAAAGGAAACTACAGGGAGTTAAGGGAAGATAGGGCTTCTATAAGGCTTCTATAAGGTATATAGATCTTCTATGAGGCTCCTATAACGGTAACTACCCACCTGAGAATGTCCTAGATTTACGGTGGTTTACTCGGGATTCATCAAGTGCATAAGGTTTCGTGTTGATTGAAAGGGTTTGATGAATGCCCTAAACTCTAAATCCTAAATCCCAAACCCTGAACCCTAATTCCTAAACCCTAAACCCTAAATCCTAAACCCTACACCCTGTTTATTGAGTCGTGAAAGGTTTTGCCGCCCTGGGATTTCTATAAGCCCTGGGCGCCGTCCCGGGTCTGGGCTGGGGCGTGGGAGTTCAAGGTTGTAGGGTTTAGGGTTTAGTGTTCAGGGTTTAGGGCGTAAAGCTTTAGAGTTTTAGGGTTTGGGGCTTTGGGGTTTAGGGTTTGTGGGTTTAGGGGCGTGGCTGGGCTTCTGGTGCAAAGTTCAGGGTTTGGGCTTAGGCTTTAGGTTTAAGGGCTTCGGGTTGCGGGATGTCTGTGACTACAGGGTGTGGGGCTCGACGTAAACCCTATGGCTTCGGCTGTGAACAGCAGGCTTTGGGGTTCAGGGTTTAGGGTTTTAGGGTTGAAAGCTTTAGAGTTTTGGGGTTTAGGGCTCTAGGGTTTGGGGTTTGGGGTTTAGTAATTTAGAGCTCAGGGCTTAAGGCTTAGATGTGGAAATCCTGTGCTCTGTCATATCACAGCTTTGCACGTGGCAGGACCCAGAGATCCCAAAAATGACCCAGAGATCCCAAGAACCCAGAGATCCCAATAGCCCTTGAATTGAGGACTAGACCTTGAACCCCAATATGAAGGCCCCTATACCTTAAGGTATGTATATATATATATACATACATATATATATATATATACCCCTTAATTAAGGAATATGCCTTAAACCATACTGAACTTTTAAGGCCCCTATCATATAAGCTATATTCCCTAATATTCCTTGAACCATAAGGGTTTAGGGTTCAGGGCTTAGGGTTACACTTTTTACACTACTTCCTTTGCTCTTACTCCTAAGCTCTCACGTTTACTCAAACTTCCTTTCCTATCTCCCTAGTACTATGGCTTCTCAAGTTCTTTACATTCGCAAACTCAAGGTCTGCATGCTCAGCATGCTTAGCGGCCTCACGAATTGCTCCCCATCGCTGCCCTCTTGTCTTTCGTAAACCCTAGTTCTCTAGATTGAGGCCCCTTTTGAGGTCCTTTTCATAAGGGTGCCGCACTATGTTGGGGACCTAACAAGGGACCCTATTTTAGAGAACTACCCATGCGAGAAACTCGAATCCGAAACGCTAAACCCTAAACACTGCGGAAGTTGATGCAGGCTGAGATTGAGGCGGAATGGTATCTGAGCATGGAGATCAAGCCAGGGCTTAACCAAACCATCTAGAGGCCTTATAAACTCGAAATCTGATTACATGACCATGAAAACCATATTTCTAATTCAGGCTCTTAAGGCCCTATACTGAACGTTCTAAAAACCCCTGTCATACCCCTCAAACACTTACAAAACCCTGCTCTAGGTTTAAGGCCTCTAGATGATCACCCTCCGCGTCCCCGACCAGACGGACCAAGAGTGTTGGTGGGTCGGCTGCTGCCAGTAGTACTCGCAACAGTCCGTCTGTCGCTCTGGCCTCTGGGGCTTCGACGGTTTAGGGAGTTTCGGGTTTGGGTGGGTTTGGTGTTTAATGCAGGGGCCTAAATAAGGATTCCGCATTATAATTATAGAAAACTGTGGGCCCCAACACCCTGTTCTGATTATTAAGGCCCCTATATTAGGTTGTTTCTTGCAGACAGATCCTATGTCTTGTCCGTTCCCAGCCGTAAACTCGAGACTTAGATAGCCTCCTGAAAGCTCCAAGAAAAAGGCGCAGTCCTAAACCCTACAGCCGCCGCAAGCCCAACTGTTAAGTCAAGTCAGTTGAGCTGCTGGACATAGGCCTAAATCCAACTGCCCTGAAGAAGCCTGAACCATGTAAATCCTGAGCTCTTACACCCTAAACTCGGTAACCGTGAACCTTGAACCCCAAGCCCTAAAGCAGAACATCAGGCTCCTACGTCCGAAACTCTCGGTGGTTGCTTTCGTCTTGGGCCCTTCCCAGAAGTTGCGGTTTCATAGCAATAGGTATAGCAATCGTAATTGCTGTAGTACTGGGAATGGTAATTGATAATGGAGTTGAGTTCGTGGGTTTGGGGTGTTGGGTTTGGGGTTCATGCCGGGCTTGTTGCGAGGGGCAGGTGGTTCTATACCTTGAGGTTTTAGGTTTTGGGTTTTGGTGCTTGGGAATTTGTCATTCCTAGACGGTTTGGGGCATGAAATTCGGGGTTCCTAGCGGTTCAGACTACGGGTTAGAATTGAGGTTTCGGGTTTGGGAGAGTTAGGCTTTAGTGCTTCTAGCTTTCTTCTGTGGGAAGCGGGGGAGGTTGAGTAAACCCAACACCCTAAGCCCCAAAACCAAAACCCTAAACTCCCCTAAACCCCATGTACTGAGGAAAGGACCTGCATAGCTCCAGTCTCGTGAGAACGTCGCAGAAAACTTCAAAAGCCTGCAGCAGCCCCGACCCATGTTGGGACCTCGGGTTCAGGGAACCCTAAACTCAAGGTTTAGGCTCTTTTTGTCTAGGGTTTAGGATTTACAAAAAGCCTTTAGCCCTAAACCCTGAACCCCCCCAAGCCCTTGGAGTGTTGAATCCTGCATCCTCGTAGTTTAAGATTTAGATTTCAGAACCCTGACCGCAGCCGACATCATGCGCACCACACCGAGGGCCCCGGACCTCAAACAGTAGAAACCGTGCAGCTACATTCGAAGGTGGTTCTTGACTATGGTCCCTCTTCGGGTCCGTATGACATTATAAGGTATATAGTGCCGATGCCTAGCGTTTAGACTATCATAACGAGCTAAGCTTAGAGCAGGTACCGGGAAGCGAAACCCGGATGTTAGACAAATCTCGTGAGTAGCTCGATAAGCTTTCATCATCCGAAAAGCTGGAACACAAAGCATGAAGCCCTGGCAGACTGTGGGAGCAAGCCCACAAACCCCAAGCCAAGAAGCTAACCTCACCCATCGTCCGTGAAACTAACGTCTCCATCGCTGGCGGATGTCTTCTGCTTCGTTCAGGCACCCTACAAAAAGGTGGGTACGGCCAAAGCAGGCCTGCGTGTGGTTTGGGGTTGAAGGATACGGCCCTAAGTCCTAAACCCCAAAACAGTAGGGGTTCAGATTCAAGGCATCTGGGTTTAGATCTTAGAATTACCGGGGCGATTCTCGATTTAAGGGTCGCGGGTTTCAGGCCTAGGGATTGGAGGTATTATTGAGGCACCAAGCAGCCAACACGCAGAAGTGGGCTCCCCAAAAAGGTCCTACGTTGTAAGGCCAAGGAACGCCCTACACCCCTAAACCGTTGGCCGCTAAGGCCTCGGGAAAGCTAAGGACCTGACTGCTTTGGGCATTTGGGCGCCGTAGGCTGCCACCTGTACCAGCAAGCCAAGGGGCTATGTATTTTGAGGAGAATGGACCTAGCAATCAAGAGGTTTAGGCTTGGGGGCTCAGGCACGGGTTTGGTGATTAAATTTGCAGTTGGGGATAAAGGCTTCATGTTCGTACCACGTTGCAAACAAGAACATATTTGCAGGAAGCCTGATAATCTGAGCACAAATATTTGTAGCAACAAACATGCTGAGTAAACTGGAACATATGATCAGCATCACAAGAATTGCAACAACAAGCCTCACATCACAGAATGTTCATGACATAAGCGAAAGCCCAGCAAGTAAGAGGGTGGAATCAGAAACAAACACCACCACAGAATTCAAAGGTAAGTGGTCATGCGTCCATAGGTGATACGAGGACAACAACAACAGCAGCAAAGCTACACAAGGCCAGGACATGACGACAGCAAGCAAGCTAAAACAACGACGGAAAGATGCACCGGACTACCACTACCGCTACGGTACGTTTTCAAGCTGCTGCGACGGCTTCTGCTGCTGCTGCTGCTGCTGCTGCTGCCGCTGCTGCCGCGGCTGCCGCTGCTCCTCCTCCTCTTCCTCTTCCTTCTCCTCTTCCTTTTGCTGTTCCTCGTCCTCTTCGTCATTCTCCTGCTCCTCCTCCTGCTCCTCTTCCTTCTCCTCTTCCTCCTCCTCCTCTACTACCTCTACTACTACTACTACTACTACTACTACTGCTGCTCCTGCTGCTCCTGCTGCTCCTGCTGCTCCTGCTGCTGCTGCTGCTGCTGTTGCTGCTGCTACTGCTGCTAGTGCTGCTGCTGCATCTTCTACTTCTACCACTTCTAGATACTGCCACTGCTGCCCATGCTCCGCAACGCATTTAAATTTAGCTGATCCCTGTTTCTCGCGACTTGTCTTGCCCACTGGGCTGGGTGATACACTCAAGTTCACGAGCCATCAATGCCAGTGAGTTGTTGTCTGTGTCTTTGCAAAGTTCTGGGTTTAGGGGTTGGGGTGGTTTCTGAATTCACCGGGCAACGAGATCTGCTAGTGGTAACTTGCGTTGCTTTTGTTCTGTTGTTCCATCATTCTGCGTCCTCGCATGAGCGGTATGACTGTATTCGCCTTCGTTTCCACCTCAGGCTTCTCGCCTCATTAGTCCATGTTTCATGTTTCAATGTTGCGGATCGCTTTTCAAGCCACCGGGTCCAGCAGTCAATCCTCGCCCTTTTCCAGCAAAGGTGTGAAGAGTGCTGCTTTATCGTCTAGTCAATTGCTCCCGCCCTCGGCAAGTCCCAGGGTTGCGGAACAAGCTCATGTTGCAGATTCGGCTATCAGGTGCTTGGCTTCGGGGTTTCGTACTGACCCTTTGCAAGCAATCCTCACCCTTGAAGCCAACCTGTGGAAGTCTGTCCTAAACCCGCCGGAGAAGACGGTAATTCCCAAATAACCCCAAAGCCACTTGCTCAGGGCGTATGGTCCCTAAAAAAAGGCCTGGCGCTAAGAGCAGTTTCTGGCTCCAGCCACTAGGCTCTAAGCCGAAGACCACCCAGAAAACCGAAGAAATGCCCTGACACCCCGCACTTTGCCAAAGCACGCACTTCTGGGTCCACTCGTGCTCTAGCGTCGAACGCATCTGGACCACCGGCAGACCTGAATTCTTACTGTGAGATTGTTGGGGGTTCCTTATTATAACTAAAGTATAATATGCACCAGCACCCTATTCTATTTGGTAAGGCCCCTATATTGCCCAAGGTTTGAGTTGAGGGTCTGGGGGCCTGGGGTTTAGGAGGACCTAATCATTTGGGTGTTGTGGAAATGTAGCCTGAACCCTACACCCTCAGTCCCTGGTTACTAGCCTGCTTTAGAGGGCCAAGCTGGCAGGGAGCGAACCTCTCTAACTTTCGCGTTTAGTATTTAGGGCACTTAGCACCCTAAAAATCCTAAACCCAAGGATCCTTCATGGAGGTTCCTGCCGCAAGAAAAGAGAGAAACTGCAATTACTACGACCGCTCCAGTATTGCAGAAAGAGAGAAAGTGCAATTACTACGACCGCTCCAGTCTTGCTGGGAGAGAGAACCTGCAATTACTGCGAGCCTTTCAGCATGCCAGAGAGAGAAACTGCGACGAGCACTGCAGAGCTTCGGATGAGATTTTCACACACCCGCAGGGAGAGCCAGCGAGCCCACTCAAGGGGCTGCCGCCCGAGAGAGAAGCAGAGAACTCGAACATGATAGCGAGCGCACTGCCACACATCGCAAGAAAAGCAGCCGCTCTGCCAGTGGCAGCGAGAGCACATCTGGGGATTCTCCAGAGTCTTCACGCGCTCGGCTTAGTTGCCCGAATCGAGAGCCCTCCTTGAGGAATTTCAGAATGGTCTTCTGCAGCTCAGCGCCTTTCGCCAAAAGGCCTGCTTCGACAAGAGCTTGGCCTTGTCAAAGGCCTTTTTGAGCTGAGCGACCTGGTCCAAGAGAAAGGCCTCTCTCTCCTCAGAGAGCTTGTGGTGCCCCGCCTTCAGCTGAAAGGTGAAGGTCGAGAGCTTGGCCTTGAGCTCGGCAACCACGAAGCTGAGAGCCTCTCTGCTTCGGCCGTTCGCCACGGCGGAGAGAGAGGCACTCCACTATCACGGCCAGACAGAAGAAGCCGCAGTCGTCACAGCTTTGGGTTGCCATAGAGTAGGCTGTGTCCACCTCGGCCAGGAGAGCCTTGATCTCAGCTGCCGCTGCGGCAAGGGCACTTCAGAGAGTCCGCGCTGAGGAACCTTGGGTGCACCCTCAGAGCCCTTCTGAAGGATCATGAGGGTCCAAGGATTTGGCGAACGTGTGAAGACAGGCACAAAGAGGAGAGCATGGTCCTGCCACTGTGTTTGCAGGTGAGCGATGAGGTGCTCCGCCTTCTCGTGCTCCAAGAGAAAGGCGGACAGGAAGGCATCCACGAAGAAGACGTCGGAGAGGCACTCTCATGGCAGAGACAATCATTACGATTCATCTATGCAATGACAGAGTCCTTAAGAAAACGGAAGAGAGGAGTCCTTTCTGCTGGAAGTGCTCGCGAATGAGAGCCCAGGCCGCATTCATGTGCTGGTCCACGAGCATCTTCGGCTTCTTCACGAAAGTGGGCTAGACGGGCTCCGGCACGAAAGACTCGTCCTCACACCAAGACCGGCTGCTTCCACTTTCAGAGAGTGTTTCTTCATTTTCTTTTTGCCGAGAGCCTGTGTTTTTTCCCGCCATTGGGACGTGTTCTGCAAGAGCTTGTTGCCACAGACGCACTTCGACCCAAGACCACCAGCGAACAAGCAAGCCACGTCTTCTTTCATGGTTCTAGCATGTTCATCACATTCAGGATCGTCCCATCACCAGCACCAGCATCATCATGTTCACCCTCGCTCTCCTCCCCCTCACCCATTGTGTTGTCTGTAATCGAACATGGTGCAGGTGGATGGTCAGGTGTGCCACGAGGACGAAGATGCGGTGCCAAACTAGGTCGGAGAGGAGCAACTGCGGCAGCTGCTGACAGAGCCCCTTCAGATAGACCAGGAGGTATAGGAAAGACAGCAGCTCCAGGTAGAACTGGGCAGCGATTCCAAAACG
This sequence comes from Symbiodinium necroappetens, assembly GCA_905231915.1. Lineage (NCBI taxonomy): Eukaryota > Dinophyceae > Suessiales > Symbiodiniaceae > Symbiodinium > Symbiodinium necroappetens. Next base: position 38,739 of record CAJNJA010005476.1, read on the forward strand.
TAACACCAAAACCCTAAGACCCTGGACCCTAAACTCCCTAACCATGAACTGTAAAATGCTTAGACCCTGCACCCTAAACTGTAACCCCCTAAACCCTAAACCCCCTAAACCTTTAACCGCTACGCTAAACCCTGGGCACTGGTCGCTAAACTTTCACTTTCAGATGCTCCGAAGCTTGTTGTGTCTTGCTTCTATACAAGACCATTGCTTTGGCTGGTTCTCATAAAAAAACCCACACCCTAGACCCCTAAACCTTACACCCTAAACCCTTAAGCCCGACGTATTAAAAACAAAAAAACACCCAAACTTTCAGATTCTCCGCAGCTTCCGTCTCCTTCATTGCCAGGCCACACTCGCAGGGGTTCTCCTCGCGGTTCTGCTCCAGCCACTCGAGCAGGGGCTGCACAGAGCCTTGTGGGGAACCCTAAACCCTAAACCCCTAAACCCTAAACCCCTAAACCCTAAACCCTAAACCCCTAAACCCTAAACCCTAAACCCCAAACCCCAATATGCATACAATCCCACGGTTATGCACCCACATGCCTGTACATACACGGCTTATGTGTTTGCATG